>JASANG010000555.1:0-146608 GCA_030248215.1 Enoplolaimus lenunculus
TGACTTTGAAGGTAATTCGATAGAAGTCTTTAAAAATACAATGGCTGAGTTTGTGAAACCCTACTTAAGTACGACTTAGTAGTTTATTACGTGCTAAGCAATTACTTAACCATTTAGTTATTGTGAAAAGCTTACTTTAGTCAAGTAAATACTTAAGTCGCGGACTAAATTTGACATTCTACAGATAAGCAGCTCAGGCATACTAACCTTGGTCTAATTGAAATTGTACACACTCATGATCCCTCTTTAATATTAATCAGAACTATTACGATTTTGTTATGACAGTGGCTCACGTTTGGCACTTATCTGTTTTTGTTCGAAAACTCAAGTAATTACTTAATTAGGCGAGATAAGTAATTACTTAAGTATAATTAAAGTATATACTAATAAGTAAGATTTCAGAAAACCAGCCAGTATCTATATTCTTGCAAGAAAAGTATATATTTTATTAATTTAGTTTTAAGGTAATTAATTAATTTTTAGACCACCGGGTTTATATTTCTGTGGTAATTGCTAAGTTTTCTTACCATACACCTGTATATTTTGCTGTTGATTAATAATTCCGATTTATCAATAAGTTACCTTTAAATTTTTAAAGGCTTAGAACTCTACAGATACGTTGTTTTCGTAGGCATAGCCGCAGGGTGTCTAACCCCCCGCACTTTCTTGGGGGGGGCCAAAAACTAATTGGTATGTCTCACTTTTTGGGTCGAAATAAAAATATATTATATATTCTCAACCGTATAATGAAATATGCTTAACATTTCGATATTTATGTTTTATAATTGAATATCATTCGTTATATTCAACTTATCGAATTGTTTCGATTACGATTCCTAATTTTTCTGCTGTTTAGCCACAATCAGTGATTTCAACACTACAGTTAACGCGACACAATTAGCAACTACAACAACAGCAGCAGCGACAGCGCCGCAAAATGCTACTAATACAACTGTTGTTGGAACAACACCAATTGGACCGAACTTAAATACAACAACTGCACAAAATACAACCGCAACAACAGTGAACACCAACACAACATTAATGCAACAAGCATCAACAAACACAACGCAATATTCATCAGCAGCAATAACTACAGCAACAGCTTCAACAGCAACAACTGTAACCACAGTTTCAACAAGTAGTGCAACAACAGATAGCAACACAAACATTACTAGTATTACAACAAACGCAACCGAATCTGCAACAACAACAACAACAGCAACAACACAAACAGCAACAACAGCGACGGCAACAACAAATACAATAACGACTATGCAGTCGGAAGCAACAAGCACAGCAGGAACATTAACAATTACTTCAAAAATAACCACTGCAGAAATAGCATTGGCAACAGAAATAACTACAGAACAACCAACAACAGCCAAAACAACCACAACAACAACAACTACTACTACTACAACTACTACTACAACGACAACAACAACAACAACAACAACAGCAAAAACAACAACAACAACAACAGCAAAAACAACAACGACAAAAGCAAAAACAGCAACAATCGCGATACCAAACTCAACTGCATCGCCGTCGACAGGAAACTCTGACGCTAGCGGTGACATGTCAACACGCAGCCCTGAGTACGTTTCTTATCAGGGATCCGAGCCTGATCCAGCAGAAAGTCGCCGATATGCGCTGATGAATTACGGATGTAAGTGCTTAAGGGTTAAGATTTTACCCAGAATATCCTGTGGTATTCCAATTTTTGATTTTTTTGGTTGCTAATAACAGCTGCGTTGCATGGTTTTGTGTTCTTCCGAGATATGACCGCACGCTGTTCTGATGCGCCAAGTTCGCGGCACAAACCGAACAAAACGAGGTGAAAGTGGGTGCTGAAGAGTATCGCTGGATGGCTGAACGAATAAATAAAAAAAGTGCACACACAAGTGTGGAACGAGTGCGAGAGCATGAGTTCAGCTCGAAGCGTTGCACAATTTCTTCAGTATTTCGGCTTTGTAGTTATGAAATTTTTGGCCCATGTAAAAATATAATTGGACCCGTTTCGCTGTGCACTGTAGTAAAGTAAGCAAAACGTTTACACTAATTTTTGCTTAGGTTTCGGCGTAGGAATATGCTTATACTACTACTACGGCCATGTTGTATACCTTGACCAAATTTTATATACCTGTAGAGTTAACACCTATGTTTGGCTGAGTGTGTGACTTTATTCCTAGGGTCAAATATAAAAGTAATTTTACCTTATGTAACATTGTGTCAACTGGTTTCAGGTGAACGAAAAAAGTGATTAATAAAAGTACTTTTACCTTATGTTACATCTTGTGAACTGGTTTCAGGTGAACGGAAAAAATGGCTAATTTTCGTAGATTGCAGCCTATTTTGTGTGTTTACCGTTGTACTGTTTGTATTTCAGATAACGTAACCGACTGTTCTGCCGGTAATTTAACTTGCTTAAACGGTGGCAATTGTGGTATGGTAGGCGAACAAATCACATGCATTTGTGCCGCAGGATACCAAGGACTCCGATGTGAAAAAGGTACAGCAAACCAAATTTCATTCATATACTCGTAGAGTGTCATTTGTCGCCGACCGTGGACAACGTTATTCAAGATTTACGATTCAATTGGCGAAATATATCGTATAATATAATTTTTAGTGAAAATTCATTTTTTCAGTTGCTGGCGATGGCAACTGTAAGGGTTGGGCTACACTCGCAGCGCGCCGTCGGACGCCACTGTGGGTCCAACGGGAGTAAGGAGCACAGACGCTGTTTTATACCACTTGCTTGAATCGTATAATTCTGAAGTTGCCAAGTAAAAATTCCTTGCCGAATACAATAGTGCAGTTTCCGCGAACCGTGGCGTCAAGCTTTTAAAACTGAGCGGTGTTCACCAATAAGTTATACTGAAGTCAACTTAGTGACCACATTTCGTTTGTTTAACGATTTGACCTCTTTGCTGATCAATTTGGTCAGGATTGTCCGCTGAAAATTATATTTGTCAGAGCACCGTATAATTAAGGGACCGTCGGCAACTGCAATTCAAGATTGTTTACTTTTTTAGACACAGTCTATTTGGGTGATATCAGCCAAATTGGGTTGGGCACGGCACCTCCGAATGCCGCCGTGGGGACTGTCTATAATTTGGCGTCTTTTTTAATACAGAAACCGATATTAATTGCTACCGTTTACTATTAATTATTACAGAAGTCGATGAATGTGACACACAACCGTGCCACGCCTTGGCCACGTGTGTTGATTTGATCAATGGATATCGTTGCGAATGTATCGCAGGGATGGAAGGAATTGCTTGCGATGAAGGTAAGTGTCAACGACCCATTAGCGTAGAAACCGATTTTTAAATCTTAACAAACCAAAACCGGCCTGTAGCCGTAGGGGGACCGGTAGAATGTTGCCCCTTTAAATATTTTCAACCGAGCTTGTAAGTCATTGAAAGCCTTTGTGTGCCTCTCCTGTAATATTTTAGCCTTTCCTAGCAAGGTGAGCTGGTTATGAGCTTGAAACAAAAACTTTACTTTTTTGTACGCCCATAAAGATCAAGGGCGGAACGATTTTCAGCGGAACTGTAATAGAGTAAGCTTTAGCTTTAGGCTAATTTTTCAGTTAAGCTAATAGGCTTAGACATATTACGCTCACTATAACGCTTAGGCTTAGGAATATGCTTACATTACTGTAACGGCCGTGTTCTATACATTGACCATTATTTGTTCATATACTTACATTTGGCCAAATTTAATGTTTAGATATTGACGAATGCGCAAGCAACCCGTGTAATTCCGGAGATAAATGTTTCGACCATCTGAACGGCTATTATTGTTTGCCAGCACTTCAGGTAAGTCTTTAGTCAAACGGTCACACTTGTAATTTTTGATTACTTAAACTTTCCTGTCAAGTTATTTTCAGATTGGGTGCATATTTTTGGCATTTATCATGCCTGTGGTGGGAAAGTCTTCCTGGGATCCTTTTGGCAATCCTGTTTGTGGTTTGAAACTCTTCCTGTGATCCTTTCGGCACTCCTGTGACTCACTCGTCTCATACACTGTTCCCTATATATTAAAGCTGGAACGCCCCGCATACGTATTTTCGGCACAGTATCAGGACAAGTAAACGTTGTTTTGACAAGCTAGTGTGCATGAATTTTGTTAAATTGTGTAAGTTTATAGCCTGGGTTAACGAGTGCTTTCTTTGATATATTAATATTGCATTCACTTTGTGGAAACGTGTGAAACCCCGCCACTTTAGGAAAGTTACAAATGGGTGCAACTATGGTTAGTTAAACTAAAATCCTAACAAATCGTACGTTCGAAATATTTTGACAGTACGTGTATATCTCAGAAATCCAAAGGATATAATGTATTTTTTGCCATGAAAAAAGTTTAAAAAATAACTGTTTTACAATAACAGATGCAAAAAATGTTTTAAACTTGGAAAAAATAATTATCGAAAACTTGTTAAAGTAGCATCAGCATTTTTCATAATTCAAAATTTCAAATTTAGGTTTTGTGTTCGAAACCTCTTGTATAGTATTGACAAAATCGGCTGTCTAAAACTTGCTGTATGCATAGTACCAATTTTTGTGAACAATATTTTCGGATATATGCCTTTGTTTTATACATGGCAGGACATATACCGTATAGCCAGAAAGTAGCATTTTGTCAGAGGCGGATCCAAAAATTTCTGACGGGGTGGCGGGCTGGCAAATGTTATGAAACGCAAAAATTGTATTTAAGGTGGGGACCTTTAATTTTATCACCAAACAATTTTCTACGGGCGAAAAGTCCGATTTTTGTGAACAATATTTTCGGATATATTCCTTTTGTTATAGATGACAGACTATATACCGTACAGCCAGAAAGTAGTATTTGGTCAGAGGCGGATCCAAAAATTTCTGACGGGGTGGCGGGCTGGCAAATGTTAGGAAACGCAAAAATTGTAAGGTAGGGACCTTATAATCACCAAGTAATTTTCTACGGGCGAAAAATTATATGGTAGTCACATTACCATTGTATCACAAAAAACGCTGCGCGAAAAATTGTAAAAAATTGTAAGGTAGGGAGGGACCTTACCATTTTATCACAAAAAAATGCTGACGGAAAAATTGTGAAAATTGTAAGATAGGAACATTACCATTTTAACACAAAAAAATTCTGATGGGGGAGTACACAACCCCCCCGTTCGCCCTCTGGATCCGCTAGTGCGTTTGGTTACAAAATTTGTAACAATCACAAACTATGAAACAAATCTATGGCGTTATTGCAGTAGATGGCTCACAGAAACGATATTTTTATTTTCAGGCAAATTGTAGCTTATTATATTTTATAGGTTGATGAAGCAACCGAAGTTATTGAAAATCAAATTGCTAAAAGTATTGCCAGTCAAGCCGTTTTCGAAAGTGTTACAGGTGTAAGTGATTTCGCAATAGCATAGCATCAACCGTCTCTTATTGGTTCGTTCTGAATTTTACGTAATGTGATTTGCTAATAAACTTGCTTCAAATAGTTACAATTCCTTACGCAAAACATGGAACCGTTTCAGTTACTGTAGAATTTGTTTTTAGACCTGTACGTAAAGCAATTTTGTCAATATAGTGACATGGTGTATTAAAGTTAATTGTGATGGATGCATAACATTCTCAGTGGACCCACAGTGCCAGGAGTAGGCTTGGCTGGATGCCCCTCAAGATCCGGGGTGGAAGCCCATTGCAAATGATCAAAATATTTTTCAAATCTTTTGTTTAAATGGCGAAAATTTGGTTATTTTTATGCTAATAATTATTTCTGAACAACGTAGTAACTTTTTTGAAGCAATGAATTTTGTGCTTTTAAATCAAGTAACTTTTTTGATGCAATGAATTTTGTACTTTTAAATCAAGTAACTTTTTTGATGCAATGAATTTTGTACTTTTAAATCAAGTAACTTTTTTGAAGCAATGAATTTTGTGCTTTTAAATCAAGTAACTTTTTTGATGCAATGAATTTTGTACTTTTAAATCAAGTAACTTTTTTGAAGCAATGAATTTTGTGCTTTTAAATCAATTAACTTTTTTGATGCAATGAATTTTGTGCTTTTAAATCAAGTAACTTTTTTGAAGCAATGAATTTTGTGCTTTTAAATCAAGTAACTTTTTTGATGCAATGAATTTTGTACTTTTAAATCAAGTAACTTTTTGATGCAATGAATTTTGTACTTTTAAATCAAGTAACTTTTTTGAAGCAATGAATTTTGTGCTTTTAAATCAAGTAACTTTTTTGATGCAATGAATTTTGTACTTTTAAATCAAGTAACTTTTTTGAAGCAATGAATTTTGTGCTTTTAAATCAAGTAACTTTTTTGATGCAATGAATTTTGTACTTTTAAATCAAGTAACTTTTTTGAAGCAACGAATTTTGTGCTATAAATACTAAGAAACTATAATTATGCTTCATTAATGCTGCAGTCGTGTCGTAAATTCCAATCCACATGTGGCAAAGTTAGCTTATTTGAGGATATCTTATCATTAGCTGGCAATAAAATAGATGCTATACACAGCTGAGAATTTAGTTCTAAGTTTGAATCTAAAGCAAATTATTTAAAAAAAACATTTTCCAGGAACCTGGACCAAATGGCGAACCTCCGGACCGCTTACCAGAACCAAAAATGACTGCGCAAGGACTGAAGGCACAAATTGACGAAATGGGTCGCTATGTCCTGTTGAATATGGACCGGGAACGGTTGATCGCTACCGGATATTCACTTGATGAAATATTGAAAACCTGTACATGGAAAAACGAAGAAACGTGCGAATGGTAAGAACTGTCAGAGTACACGACGAAATTTTTGCAAAAAGAAACCAAATAAACAATCGTTGCCGAAAATTTTCGAATTGAAAACGATTTTTCGTTGAAAAAGTTACTTTAGTATGTTGTAATTCGCTCCGGCAGCAAACATTTGTATAGCGTATTCCAAGGGCGCTAGCAGAAAAGTATATTTGGGAGAATCATTTTAAGGTGCCACAATACAGTTTCAATTCAAAATTGTTTACTTTTACACTGAGTCTGTTTCTGGGGCATCACATGGGGGGTGGCACGCCCCCTCCCCAATGTCCCCCTGGAGACGCTCTTGATCGTATCGTTTTAAGATGTCGGTGTGTTTCAGATAAATCACACCAGTTTTGCTTGTAAATATTAATTTCAGGGATTCTTTCTATCATCACCAGTATGGCAACTGTTATACGTTCAACAACAACGTGACAACGCGTCGAGTTACAGCGAGAGCTGGGGCGTCGAATGGTAAACTCGAACCTGAATAGCATAATGTATGATTAGTCCGATTGTGGCCAATCCAATTTAGTGTTAATGGCGTTCCGTTTTCTCATTGGATAGAAATACGACCAGATTGAGCTTTTCAATTGATTTTTTGGACGTATGCTTAGGTTTAGGTTTAGGCTGTTAATGTTTACTCTGGTGTGTGAAACAAAATTAAAATTTTGATTATTTTAGGATTAAAGCTTAAAGTTTATGCTGATCCTGATGAAAATACGGATGCGTCTGAAACGCACGGGTTTCGAATTGCACTTCACACACCAGGAGTTACAGCGTTCCCGGATTATGATGGATTCAGTGTTATTCCAGGATATGAGTCTTCGCTTGGATTAAATTATGTAAATTTAAAAAAGTTTTCACCCAGGGCTGTGGATAACGGGTATATATCGATGAGATGATGGGTGGAAATATATATACCCCTGGAAATATCTAGAGACCCGAAAAAATACTTCTT
Organism: Enoplolaimus lenunculus; assembly: GCA_030248215.1. Lineage (NCBI taxonomy): Eukaryota > Metazoa > Nematoda > Enoplea > Enoplida > Thoracostomopsidae > Enoplolaimus > Enoplolaimus lenunculus. The sequence goes on from JASANG010000555.1 coordinate 7,754, forward strand.
TACTGGCTGTATAAGAACCTGTAGAGGTCATATATCTTTTTCGCTCGCTACGCTCGCATGTAAAAAATTTTTGGACAGAGTTATCTCATCTCGAAATGAAATCCAAGCGACGTCCGTGGCTGTGGGTGTGAGTGGTTTGAGTTTCCCTCCTAGCGAAAAAGTGGGCCCCTGACTGTACTAGTAATGCCAGGGGTTGAGCGCCTTTTTTGCAGCTTAGTAGCCGGGACCGGAAGCGCTAGAAAATATATGTTAGGCTCAAAATTGCTAGATTTCGAATTGAGGCAACGCACAATACTTTACCCGCTACCCACCTTTACCCATCCTTATTTTTACTTTTGCGTTCAATACAATTGTGTAATTTTCAGTATATTGAGTCGCTCGATTTACGTTACAAAAAACTTTATTAGTAACTTTCAAAACAAACCATTAAGTGTAAAGTGTATCATTACCGAATCATATTGCACATTATACCTATCACCGGTAAAACTAGGTTGTTTGCCTATGGATAATTAGTAAATAAAAACATTTTTGGCCGTACAAAAATACTATAGTTTAAGAGCGCACAAATCAAACATATCTTTATCGTTCCTTCGCAGTTTGTCCTATGACCTCATTCAGAAAACTTGTAAACATATTGTTATAATGAGTTAATAGTGACTTAAAAACAAGAGCATACAACTAAGCAGGGATATGAGTCTCGATCTCGGCAAATCTCGATATTTTAAAATTCTCGGTCTTGGTTTTTGAGTCTCGATGGTTTGGAGCCGAGACCAGATATCGAAAATTCAGCAAACGTATTGCTGTATTGTTAAAGTGACTAATGTCAGATAACTAAAATTTCACTGTGAATCTATGAATTTTTATAAATAACTCAATATTTATGGGCAGATAACCTAAAAACGCAAAAAACTACACTGTAAATTCTGGTGAGTTGATTTTAACTCAAAATGAGTTGAATCACTCAGTCTGAGTTAGGACTATCAGAACTTAGAATTTTGAGTTGATTCAATTCATTCTGAGTTAATTAAGTAGCTCACCCAGAATCAAATCAACTCACAGTGAGAATCAAGTCAACTCAGAATGAGTTAAAGTTTACTGTTATTAACTCAGAAATAACTAACTTTCCGTCTGAGTTGACTAAATAACTCACTGGAATTTACAGTGTATGAAAAACACAAAAAGCTGCGAAAAAAAGTATTAGAAATAATTTTTTTGAAAATTTTAATTCTTTTCCATGATGATCAAAAAACTGACGGTGACCGATACGGTCACTGGCTTGGGTCTGGGTTTTTAAAGCCAAGACCGCCATTCCTGCTACTTTGAAATTACGTTTATAGTATACTTAATTCTGTTGTAAACGCACTTTACAGAGTATTGGATTGGACAAAACGCATCGCATTCAGCTATAAATTGCTCAGTTTAACCCTTTCTCACATGAATATTTTCTATTTCCCCTGAGACCTGCTTTAATGCTAGGATTCGAACTCCGGTGACTGGAGTGGGAGGCGTATACCATCACCACTCAGCTAGAGGAGCTTACCGTTCGAGCCCGAGGAGGCTGTCGCGTCTTGTGGTGATTTAGTACTATGTGTACGTGTTGCAATTGTTAAACACCGTGCGATATATATTATTTAACGTATATACACTGCGCTGAGTTGCCTATAGGCAACTCAATGTGAGAAGGGGTTAAAATTATTTATCATTTTATTGTCTGTAGTCTTTGCTATAATTGTAATTTTTCAGATGCATATATCTGCGATAAGTTTTCCATACGGCCATTGTATTAACAAAACTGACGAAATTAAACCATTTTATTTCAATGGAACCTATTCAATACCGGTTAGTTAATATGATAGTTTTTGTCAAATATTGTTTATTTTATTTAAAACAAATGTCAACATTTTTTGAAAAACAATTAAACTTTCAATTTAGTAACACGAATTAAAAATGCCAGGAAAAACCTTGTGTTGAATGGTAATAAAAACTGAACAGGAATTTAATACAATTACAGTTTTACCACTAAGCCAAATTCTGGTATTATTTTTAAAATAAATTTCGACTATTAATAATGTGTTTTAGTTGTTTTTAGAAATTAATCTCTTCTTTAAAAATCATGGACGCTATTTCCGTACCTATAATTAGTCTGAAAAATAAAGCATCAAAATGCGAGTTTAAGCTATATGAACAGAGAAGTTTAGAAAAAAAACGTGCTTGTACGCTTTCTTTTACACGTTTAGTTTTAGGCTTACGTACACGCGTACCCATACCTAAGTCTAAATCTAAAGCCCGTATTGAGCACCTGTAGTCAGTTTATAATACGTTTTGTTTCTTTCAAACCAGTGAATGCTAAAGTTCGAAATTCAGCACATTTTTTGCATTTGATCTGCCCTGCTTCTGTATCAATTTGAACAGCCACAATTGCAAGAGTTCTTCAGTTTGAGAAACTATCGCTAACTGATGATACAGGTACAGTACCTATATATTTGAGAATATGGGACTAAGTCCGAAATTAAGCTTTAACCTTAAATATGCGAACCGTGAGTACAATAGTTAACTGAAACCTTACCAGTGTGTATTTATACAGGGTTGTGAGTACAGTCACAAGCAAGATATGATTATCAAACAATGCAACTGTTACAATCCAAAATTAGCTGTTCCAATTGATGTCAAAGTCAATAGTTGTACAATTGACAATAGTACGTTGACCGCAGAACGGTGCTAAAATATTGGGGTTGGGATGTTCAAGCGGGGGCATTGAGTGATAATTTTTAAAAACTGACATTGTGACATTATTAAGTACAATTTTATCTCTATATACCTACCTATAATAACAAATTGGCTAAAAAACTTAGAAGATGTGGCCAATGTTACTTTCAGGACCAGGAACAGTAGATTAAGCGTATTCCTAAACATAAGCCCAAGCCTAAGCCTTAGGCTTAGCTTAAACAAACAAATGTAGTCTAGAAGGTAAGCCTACTCTTTGACAGACGCACGCAAGTTTTGTTTTCTAAGACTAAGAGTATAAAACGGAAGTTATATTCATCACAAGAAATAGATATTACAGCGCATATTACTGAATTATCTTTTACACAAATCCTCTAACGTTGTAGAAATAATTTTGGGCTGGAGGGGGCGGATAATGTTGGAACGACACGGTCTGCATGACTCCTGTTCAAAGTTTTGCCCAAAGTTAAGGACGACGCCGAGAATCGAACCTCAGCTGTCTGGCGCTCGAACAAAGCATGCTATCACTACACCATGTGGTCATTACAACAAGTTTATTAAATGTGCACGTGTATTACAATCATTATGCTTTAAGTACACTTACCGTACAGATATACCGCCAACTCTCCTTTTTACAGACGGGCGTTCCGGACCGCGAATCCGACTCCCCGAATCCATGGGCTCGCTGTCTGCACTATCCATCTCGGTGGGACCTCTATGTTTGAACATCAAGGTATGCGTTCCCCCGGTTCAAAGTTTTGTCCATGCGTGACCCCTGTTCAAAGTTTTGTCCACAGTTAACGACCACGAAGGAAATCGAAACTTGGCCCTCTGGTGCTCGAGCCATCCATGCTACCGCTACACCATGTGGTCATTGCAACAACTTCATATACCGGTATATGTGCAACGTAAATGGTTTGTGCCCCCGAATCCGCACTTAAATTTTCGTGAACGGCTTTATATGATACGATTAACTTAGAATTACATTAATCGTTTGTGGTATTTTAGAAGTTTGCATCGATTTAACTGAACAAAACACTACGCTTTGGCCGAGACATTGCGGGAAACCGTGCAGGTAAGTGGTGTTACTTTTGTAACCGCCGGCACAAATGGAACTGGTCCCAAACAAACGGCCTTAGGCCTTCCCTAATTCGGGGTTCACGTTATAACCGGGACAGGCGGGACACGGTTTGTACAGTGTTGGTTCGAAGTCAACGTAGGCCTTCCCTAATTCGGGGTTCACGTTATAACCGTGGCAAACGGGACACGGTTTGTACTGTGTTGATTCGAAGTCAACGTTAAAATTCGGCCTCTTATATTGGGCCAACGGACAAAACTCGTATACCGTGTCAAGGCTGCAACTCTGCGGCCGGAACCACCTGTCTTTTAGACGTTTGGTCAAAAAAATTATCACCACATCGTGAATCGAAACTCAGTCTTTACTGAGTCGTAGCCAACTATACTACCTTTACACCACGTGATTATTGCAACAACTTCTAATTCCGGTTGACCCGTATATGTATGGCATTTTTTTGCGTTACACTTAGCGGAAACATATACCAACATTGTTATTTTTTATAAAACAGTCGTTTCGGATCACTGATTTAAGTAGTCACGAACCTATCGCCTTCCAGTTTACAATGCCCGTGTTGATGGGACTGTCATGTTTGAACTATAATCATAGGAACGAACATGGTTGGTTAAATTTACACTTGGAAATACGGAGCCCATGTGCCGTATTTTGAATGCCGGAAACAACACAATTTGAAATAAATAAACTGCCCGTTCAATTAAGATTGACTTGTATTTGAAAATTTGAGCACTTGCAGTTTTCAAACGCTCTGCAAACATTGCGTTTTAACTTATTTTCACCTCAGCTACGGTTTAGTCTTATTGTGAATTGTGAATAGCATCTAAACTCTTGTTGATGATAGGTTTTGTAGTAACTTTCCGTATTTATAAGATATCGAATTTATTGCAATTGGATATAATTTTCAACGACTATGATTTCTAAAACCGTAGATGCAAATTGGTGTTGCAAACACAGCGGACATAAGATAAAGTGGATGATGCATTGCGTATAAATAAGCTATTTTTGAAATTTCAAATACCATTTCAATCAAAGCTATTAAACTTGGAAATGTGTTATATTTTTTGATCTGTAAAACGACAATATTTGACGAAGTGTTGTTAATAACAAGTGTATTTGTGTGAAACTGAACAATTTTTGACAATTATGGTGTTTTTTTGCTTTTAGCATGGAAGCATTCACCGTAGTTACATCAAAGTCAACTCGTATTGCAAGCGGTGTAAGCTGCTCAATCGTTCACATTAATATTCATTCTTGCAAATTATTGCAGTTGCAATAACCTGCATATTTTGCAATTTTTGAACATCAATTGCAAATACTTTACTCGGTTAAAGTTTGCAAATGCAATAAAAATAATTCTATTTTTAACAGTGAAAAATTATTATTAATAATTGAAATTTTTAATGAATATATATTTCATAAATGTTCATGAGGGTTAAGATTATCACCACGCGTGCAAGTTTAATATTTGATTTTAAAGGCAAAACGGTAAAAAAAATAACTTGTAAAAATTTTCAACTCAAAACTGTACAATTGATTGCGTTCAGTTTTACATGGATTGTTAATTTTAGATTATTGACTGCGATCAGCAACCAATGCACGGACAATGCCGACGTGCAAAGTAAGTTTATTCGGCTAATGTAAAGGTCAGGGGCGAAACAGTATTATAATCATATTCCTAAGCCTAAGCCTAAGCGTACGAATGAGCAGCATATTCCTAAGCCTAAGCATTAGTGTGAGAATGAGCATATTCCTAAGCCTAAGCCTAAGCGTACGAATGAGCAGCATATTCCTAAGCCTAATCCTAAGCGTAAGAATGAGTATATTACTAAGCCTAAGCCAAAGCATAAGAATAAGCATATTGCTTATCCTAAGCCTAAATCAAAAAAATCAGTCTAAAGCTTAAGCTTACGCTTTTCTAGTCCCACTGAAAAACGTTCCGCTCCTGATCTTTACATGATCCAGATATTTTTTACACGAAAATTACTAAATCAAAATCGCTTACAATATTTTTGAAAAACCAAAATCTTAAAAATAATTCAGTGAACCTTATCTGTAATATCTTGTGTAAGGATTTAGTTTCTTGTATCGGTTACTAAAATGAGGGCCTGTATTCTTAAATGTGTGTAGCACCTATCACCAGGTAAGCTTTTGTAACTTTCGAACCAGTAAATGCTGAGTTCCAAACTTTACCACATTTTTCACATATTTGATTTACTCTACTGTTGTACCAATTTTCAGTTCAACAACTGCAACGGTTAGTGAGCTTGAAAACTTATGACGGTCGCTATACACATTTGAGAATAAAGGCCGAGATGATACGCAGAAAAATAAACTGTATTGACGCCCAAATAAGCATGCATATTGTGTGCGTTCTCGTATTATTACTTTTGATTTTTTCCTTTCTGCAACGGTGCCGGACTATAAGGGTTTGGTGGCACTAAGGCAAATTTCAACATTTTTCAATAGGACCAAAACAAATAATTCGAAAATTAATATTATTGTAACACATATCAGTAAACCGTTTCACCTACGAATATTAGTATTAAAATATAGCTTACAAAGTTCGTAAAATATTCACGAATGCAAAAAACAAACTTAAACTTTGCTTTACCAGTCATTTAATGGCTGAATTTGTTTGGATCCCTAAAATGTGTTTCGTTTGCCTTTTTACTTGGCAAATCTGGCGCTGATTATGTTGTGTTTTAATTAATAAATATAATATTTTTTGACTATTTTCAGAAATGTCGCCATTATTACGCTATACTACGCAACGTTAACTCAAATGAAACTAACAGAAGTTCCAATGTATACTGTAAGTTCTATATTCTAATTGTGGCAAAATATGACAATTACTGTAGTGGTCGGAATAAGACGGGGACTGATATTTATTTGGCCTCTCCAGAGGGTACCCCCTTGTTATTCGGTTACAGACTGTTATTTATTTTCAACCCGCTCCCCGCCGCATTTCGTTACTGTAATATATCCGGTATTGCAACTCTCTGTTGAATTAAACGTTTTTTACCTTGCATTAAAAACTCGAGCGATAATGCAAAGTTATACTTAACAGGAATGTACCTTTGAAACTTACGTATGCTTTAATGATTTGAACTCAACTGTATTTGGTGTTGGAGTCATTTATGCGCTACAATTAGGGACAATTGACATTGATGGACTCTAATTAGGGTTTGTGGACTCTATCTGCTTACGGACTCTAATTAGGAATACGGACTCCTATTGATTGGAATCTAAAATGGGGACACCCCCCTTATTACCCCCCTCTTATTCTCGTCGCTACAGTAAGGGTGTTCAAATTAAAGGCATACCCAGAAAGTTTTAAAGGGCCAGATTAAGAGATTGACTCAAAATAATCTGAAATATGCTTGTATTTGGATCCATAATTTTTGACTGATGGGTCCTATGAACGAGCTAAATCTGCAACTGTAATGTTACACAAAGTGATTATTATGAAATGAATCCCAAAACGTGCTATGTTGTCGGTCGACGTGTTCTGGACAAAAATTTTTGGCCCTCCGCATAGAAAATTTTCAACCTTGCCCGTAAAGACAATGGACCCCTTGTATGTCCCTCCTGAAAACGTTTTTTCGTCCCTCTAGCAAGGTGAGCTGGTTACAAGCCTGGTTTACGAACCATAAATTGTCAAACATTTTATATATTTCAGTTTTCATTAATGCTGAGCGATATGGGCGGAATTACAGGACTGTTCCTTGGGGCTTCGGTCATTTCGTTACTGGAATTTGTGTATTTGAGCGGCGAATGTTTGATGTGGTCACTCAAGAAGGTTTCGCCGTGTCTTTGAAGAAAAAAAAACATTTTTTTCAAGTCATATTTTAGTTTTGTTTTAAAATATTTGCACATTTTAAATGTTAATAAATAAATTCACTGCGACTACTGCAATCATTCAGAACGCTGTACATCAAAGGCAGCTTTTGATCGGAGCCATGTGTTCAAACCCCTTTCTTGCAAAATTACCTGGTGTAAACGCATGATATTGTGGATATTCCATTAATATAACGGCCTATATTAGAAGCATGCCTATGGAGAGTCGTAGAGACTAAGAGGACTAGACTTCTGTTTAGGTTTACGTGTAGGTTTAGGCTTAGGCTAAGACGACGGGCTCTTATATAGTTAACATTGGCGAATATGGGCATACTTCTTTGACTGTTGACAAATATAAAACGAAAGCGTATATTTAAGAGTTGTTACTGATTTAGTTTGAAATTAATTGTAAGCACAGTTTACCGTATAGAAGTCTTCCTCGAAAAATTTAATGCGGATGCTGTGGGCCTCGAATCCACGACGTACGGATTACGGGTCCGACGCTTTAACCGCTGAGCTACGCTGCAATGCAACCTTTTGACTAGTAAGAGTAGGGCATAAAATATCGGCATTCGTGTGGGTCGGCTTCAGAAGCACAATTAAAATATAGGTTTTAAGCCTTGAATTGACAGTAATGTACAAAGATAATGCGAGGTGCACGTTATAACCAGGGCAGCTTGGGAAACGTTTCGGCCCTATTAGACTATTGGGTAACATTTAGTCTGCTTAAAGACCCCATATCTTATTCAAAAATTTGTATTGGTCTGCTATTATCATGTATAGGACAGATTTTGTTCTTCAATATTATATGACATTCGAGGTATTGTCTGTTTCAAATGTCTGCATGCTTGAGGTAACATATGCAAATTGCCCTGTTGGATATCGTATGATACAAGAATATGAAATTTGAATTTGTGTCTCTGCCGTCCGACGTTCCATTCATTTATTAGCACCCATTTGAGAGCGGTGGTTGGTAAGCTAATCTGTTGACCCAATATAATATCCGGAGTTTTAATCTTGACGTCGAATCACGAATCAACATATGACAACCGTGCGGGATTCACGTTATAACCGGGGCAGGCAGAACACGGTTTGTCCCATGTTGATTCGACGTCAACGTTAAAATTCGAGCACTTATATCGGGTGAACAGACAAAACTCCAATGTCATATGACATTTACTTACAAACCACGGCATTCAGAAGATGACTGTGTACAAGAGTCGGCATGTCACGTGATACTTAGGGACATTTATGCGAATATCATATGATATTTCAAAATAACAACGAAAACCATATGATATTCCGCGGGAAAGTGTAATCTTCGGGTGCTAATAAATTGAGGGAAAGTCGGACGGGAGACGCACACATGTGCATAAAATGCCAAATACACGTCTGCAAATCCATTTCCGACACAAAATCGCTTAGAAAAATACTGTCACAATTCAATAATGCATATTTCAAATTCTAGTATCATATGATATTCAACAGGACAATTTGCGTATGTTACCTCAAGTATGCAGACATTTGAAAATATATCATATGATATTCGCTGACAATACGTCGAATATCATATATTGAAGGACAAAAAATGACCTACACATGATGATCGCAGACAAATACGACTTTTTGCTACGAATTTATTTCTTCGTGTTTCACTGTGACTGTTTAAACTTATCACCAGAGGCATAATTGTTCGATGAGGGGTGTCTATAGGGGGTCTCAAAGCCACCAAAGTTTTGACCTTACTTTTTCACACGGACTGTAACCATTGACAGGTGTCTATTTTAGCCGCTTCAATTTTTTTACGAAAATTACGCACCTGTTTATATATTGCACATTTAAACATCGCCTAAAAAATTAGCCAGATTCGAATTCAATATTAAGTTTCCGCAGTACATTTTTCACGTCTTAAGTAACTGTTTTGCGGGATATACATGGGTTAATATCACGTTTCACAGTGTTTTATGCGCCGGTAACAATGTTAATACACACTGTAATAAAAAAAGGAAATAAGAACAGAACATTAACAAGCAGCCCCTGAAAGGGTCAGAGCGGCGGGGAGTTCACATTTTGTGTAAATTGGTTTAACCATAAATGATTAAAGAATAACAGGTAAAAACATTAAACAGCGAATAGAAAAAAAGAATTTCATGAAATATACAGTAAAACAATCTCTTGGCAAAACAAAGTTTTGAAAAATACCAGTTCTGAACAAATACCTTAGCATTTGGAGTTAGATCACGTTTCGAACTCTTGATTGTTAAACAGTTTATGGCAAACCAATACGGTATGACACTATACTTGCCGTTCGTTGGCTGCCGGACGTCATTGAAGTACAACGCCATCCTAAGGCTCAATGCGAACCTGTGCAGACAGGCTTGAAAATATCAAATTTGGAACGTATTTGCTTTAGCTAATGAAACGCTAAATTTCGTTTTGACTTCAAATAACACACCGCCTCTGTTATTTTTCGTTTTATAAGCGAAACTCTAATTACTTTTCAGCTATAATTAAAATTTGAAAGTTTTACAGTTATAACGCATAAAAATTTAATTTATAACGGATTACGGGTTTCGTAGTATTAATGTATTACACAAGACGGAACGTATTCTAAATGAATTAACAAGAAGTCAATCTATATTAATTAAAGCTGGAACGCCCCACAAACGTATTTTGGTCAACTTTTCAGTATTACTTTGTTCACAATATTTTCTTTGCACAGAAATGTAAGTTTTTGTGAGAAGAAAATTTGCATGCAGATTGTTGTACATTTTCTAACTTTTGAGAATTGCGCAAAGCCGGCTGACTAGTTAGCATTTAAAGGCGACCAAACTACTTTTGTGAGCAGCACGTTCGGATACTCCAACAGCAGCAAATTTTTAACGGTTAGCTTCATAGGCTTTGTTTTAGACTCTGTTACCCTAAAAAGCTTAGGAATAGTCTCGGACTCAACCCAAACTAACAACAGGAGTATACAACTCTCGACCCATGTATAGAACAGGGCCTGGAGCAGTAGTATAAGCATATACGTAAGCCTAAGCCTAAGCCTAAGCAAAAAAATTAGTCTAAAGCTTACACTGACTCTATTTTTGGCCACACCGGAAAACGATTCGGCCCTGTTCTATACATGGGCCCAAGTCTCGGTCATCTGATGAGTTGAAGATTGCGTTTATGTTATTGTTTCAAAAATTTATACTCGTCGAGTTGTGACTGGATTACAAAACCGATCGAGAACCTTATTATGTCATGGACATGGCCAGGATTTTTTCCAAGAAAATATGACCGGAAGTCACTCCGGTTCGCAGATACTAGAATATTTCCACCGAGTGTTCCCAAGATATTGTGGACGATTCATTATCGTTTTAGGTATGACCGCTGACTAGCGAGAGCGTTTTGCTCTTCTTTAGCAGTTTAAATTAAAAATACTCTACCAGACTAACGTTCGTAATAACCCATTGGTCAAAAATTTCGCCAAATCTCACGTTTAACTCGCTTAAAGCGGGCCCATCAGTTTGGCCAAGGCCGTTTTCAGGACCGCTAACGACTCACGGGTCCGCGCCCAGCCCCGTCCTCGCCGATTTCAATTCTGAACATAACCCAAGAATTATTTAAAACCAACAATTCAACAAATCAATATTTGCAATTGTTACCAGCATAAATTGCAAAATTGCAAAATTGCAAAATTGCAAAATTGCAAAATTGCAAAAAACATGCAAGCAACCGTGCAAGCAGAAACTACGGCGCGATATTTTTGCGAAAGTACACCTTTACATGGTTTCTATGATATTTATACGTCTTCAACGCGATGGAAACAAACCGTTTGGGCGTTGTTTGTAATTGGAGCGTTCATTTTAGCTTCTTATCAAATCATCATTATTGTTATTGAGTATCGGGTAAGGGGCCCCTATATTACTATAAGGGGCGTCCAGGTTTCTGGTGGGTCCATAAACGTGTAGGTTTAGGTTCTAGATTACATTTTTTTGCTTAGGCTTAGGCTTAGGCTTAGGCTTAGCCTTAGGAACTTATTTTTGCAACGCTTAGGCTTAGGCTTAGGAACACGCTTAATATACTGTTACGCCCCTTAAAGTAACATTGGCCGGGTAAGGAATGACACGACAATTCGTTCGCCGGACAACTCGTCGACCGATAACTTGCAACCCGAAATTACATCGATTCGACAATTCGACGCCGGTCATTATACTCAGGCTAGACTTAGGCTTAGGATTACACTTTGGATTATGTTTACATTTATGTATTGGCTTTCGAACACTATTGGCAAAGATACAACCGGAGTTCTGCCTCCGTTCCGGCAGAAAATCGGCCTCCGGCTCCGGTACAATTTTTCCCAAAAGTTTCGGCGATTTCGGTAGCAACATTTTGCGCAATTTTGCAAAATTTATCTGTTTAGGGTGTTTCGTGTCACAATTTTCACGAAAGAATTTCCGAAATTTCGTAGAAAATTAGCGTAAAACCAATCAACTTAACAATATATTGAAGATATTGGCTAAAATTAACTCATTAACAATCATTTTTACTACATAATTTCGCCTCTCCTCCGTCTCCAGCTGCGGCTCCGGCAAGTTTCGTTGACCTCCAGCTCCGGCTCCGGTATTTTTCACCTCCGGTTGTACCCTACTATTGGGCGACAAGTTGTTGGCGACGAATTGACGTACATTCATCTGGTTATAAAAACTTAGTTCTTCTGAGACACTATACTGTTTGTAATTTTTCTAAGCTAACCTTAGGCATAGCCTGATTCGACAATGCATAGAACAAGGGCATAGCTGTAGTATACAGCATCTCCTTAAGCCTAAGCTTAAGACCGAGCCTAAGCCTAAGCTTAAAAATGAGCTTATACCTAAGCCTAGCCTAAGCAAACAAATAGCCTATACGTTAGCTTATTCTATTGCAGTACAGAAAAACGTTCCGTCCCGGATCTTTTACATGGGTCGACTTGAGGGTTAGGCTGCGCTTAAGTAATGTCGGAGCATAAGCCTAAGCTTCTGCTTTAGGCTGGCTTCCAGTTATTATGCGCGTGGAAACTTATTCTGAGGGTAAGTAATTTTCAGTATCACATTTTGTTGTTTGTTATTTTGACAACGCTAACAGATTCAACATTTTTCCCAACTACTATATCTTCAGTTAATGTTTTTCTAATTAACGGAACGTAAATAGTAATTTTATATCTAAAATACCATGCAACATACAATTGTAAGTTATTTAAACAAAAATAAATCACTTAACAACGGCTTTGGTTTGGCTTAGGTTTTTGAGTTTTGCATTGGCTTAGGTATAAACAAAGATTTCGACTTTAAGCTTAAGATGGTACTACACTTGTGGCGCCGTCGGACACCATCCGTCACCCTACGGTATCGTACGTACCGTTACCCTATACTAATAAACATTTAAATTTGGTTCGGGACCTATTCTATTATGCACAGAAAATTTTTACCAGAATATTTATTGGCTCTTGTACACTCTCCCCACGAAGCCTAGTCAAAAAATGTAGTCTAAAATATAAGCCTACTCTTGTACAGACCCACCAGTAACATGAACCGCCTAAGTTTTAGCCTACGCATTTCCCTAAGCCTAATCGCTTTACGCTTAATAACCAAATCTATTGGCTAAATTAAAGTCTAAGCTTGTGCTTTAACCACCAATGTGGAGAGATAGTTTAGAAGACCCAGTTATTGAGCGAAAATTTTCTAAGAATAACACTGCGTTCTATATGGAGCATTCAAGATCTACTAGGTGTTTTTAGGTCTCGGCTTAGGCGGTTAAGTTTCAGGATTACACTTAAGGCATAAACTGCACAAGATTTGGCTCGAAACCTGCTCTATACACGTAGGGTCTACACTGTTGGCCCATATTCTTAAATGTCTATTGCAACTATCATCAACTAGTATAATAGGTTTTCAAATTTCATAACTATTGCAGTTGTTGAACTCAAAATTGGTACAGGAGTAGAACAAATCAAATGCAAAAAATGTACTGTATTCTGAGCCTCAGTATTCATTGGTTCGAAAGTTACAAGATCTATCGTCAACTAGTAATAGGTGTTACACACATTTGAGAATACATGCCCTTGTACCAATTATTGTTTCAAGTTTGTTCAGGAACAACATACCGCGTACGGTATTAGCATTCAAAAGCCGGCGTTTCTCAAGTTTCCTGACGTTTTACTATGTGACGTCAATCCGGATAATTTTACAGCCGCCCAACGCTACGAAATGACGTCACTGGTTCGGCCGCTGTTGAAGCCGTTCAGTTCATACTGGAATTTGACTGATTTATACCGATATCGAACGAATAATTTTAGTCAATTTCAACGTGGCATTGAAACATTGGACGTCATTCAAACACGTCATAATGTGACGTTTGCTGATTTGGCAATGTCAGCCGGGCATGAATGTCATCATTTTTTAAAATATTGCTCACGAGGTAACCGATCACTCGCGTAATTAATATTTCTTTGATGTTTAATCCTTTTCAAAGACAATTTCAATTTCATCTCAAATCGATTTCAAGCTAGGATTCGAATCACCAAATTCTGTGTTGGGAGACGTTTACCATCAGCACTCAGCTATACGAGCTTGACAGCCGAGCACAAGGGGAACCCGCAATTTTTTTCACAATACATTTACTCAGGCGTAGTTCTCAATAAATTTACTCTAAGCGTATTTTTCTCGTTTCCGCGACACATAACATCTTTTATACAGGTGAGTTTGACTCGCTACTTAAAGCAATCAATCCAAAGTGCATTTTCACCCAGAAATAATTGATGCCTTTTCAGATTTGTTAACTAAACTGAATTTGAATATACTTCTACTACGACTGACTATAGAGTAATCGAGGTGTAACTGCATATCTGTTTCCATCTAAATATCAGTGTCCGTTTCCGTTATAGAAATACCGTAGATTGTTGTATTTGTACGCTTTTACAGGTAAAAAGTCTGATACCGGTTCGATGAAACAGTCGAAATGTTGTGACGAAGCGAAACCGATGATGTACAATAATTTTGGACTCTGTTACATTATGCCGGGCAAGAATCAAAGTCGCGAAGAAGGCATTTATGCAAATTTTGGTGCAATTTTAACCGTACTTGCGAAAATCAGTAAAACAAAAATATTTCATAATATTTAAGCTTATGATTTGTGTATGACTTTAAAACGGTGGGAAAGTTTTGATAGCTTCAATAACCTTGCGCCTACAGGGGACAGTGGGGGTGCGATGTCCTGCGTGGGAACATTTTTGTCTCGCCCTGGCTAACAAGTTTATCGACAGCACCAAATAGATGTCGTGACCTTTGAGTGTTTTGCAATGTATTTTTATAGTCGCTCATACACTTTGAGGTACTAGTTTACTCGCACAAAAAGACTCTACACCTAATGACTAAATTAATAATATAGGCCGAGGCGTAGGATATGGTGCTTAGGTTTAAGCTAAGTTCAGTCTAAACCTGAGCCTAGCTTAACGTTAAAAGAATTCTATATCATTAAAGCTGAAACGCCGGACATACGTATTTTGGGCAGCGTTCCAGCTGTTATTGTTTATGCAAATTAGTACACACAGTTTGAAAGCCAATATCATGTGAGAACTAAATGTTGTGTGAAGTCAAACCAAATATAACGAAAACTATTGCTAAGTTTTCAGATACAGGAGTAAAAATTGTTTGGGAGAAATATATCTAGGAATGCAAATATGCAACCACGTTGACTAGTACGCATTAATAACGAAAAACTTTTGTTTTCTAGCAAATAAAACATTAGTCATTTGTGGAGTTTTGACCAATGCAAAGAACAGGGGCTTAACAGTATTATAAGCATATTCCTAAGCCTAACGCTAAGCCTAAGCCAAGCAAAAAATTAGTCTAAAGCTTAAGCTTACTATGTTTTAGTCTCACAGAAAACCGTTCCGCCCCTGTTCTTTACATGGGCCGAGTTTTTTGGTTAACTATCCCATCATTTAAGAATTTTTTTAAATTTCCGGCCGAAAATACTACGAACCAATTCCGATCCGGGTTGAAGGTATTTTCATCGGAATTGCACACGATATTACAACTGAATTCGACTCTGAATTTCTCACCGCTCTTCCGGGTACAATGACTTTGATCGATTTGACTCCAAAGAAAACTGTTCAGTTAAATGACAAACGGGCAAGATGCAACGTAAGTCTTGTCGGTCATTTGCTTTTATTTATTAAAGCTTTGAAAACATTTTTGACATGTGGTTCATCTCAAGTTCATAATGGCTGGGTTTCCGAAACGGGACTTAAGTACGAGCTAAGCAATTGCTTAAGTATTTTGCCGTTTTTAAAAGCGTACTAAAGTTAAGTAAATACTTAAGTCGTTGACTAATTTTGATATACTACAAATTAAACGCTCAGATATACTAACCTTGGTCTAATTGAAATTGTAGACTAATGGTGTTTTCTTAATATATAACAAAACTATTAGTTCCTTGTCATGGCATTGGTCGATATTTGGAGTTGCTTTGGTTGTGCTCGAAAATTTAAGTACTTACTTAAGTCGGTGACTTCAGTAATTATTTAAGCATAACAAGCAAATACTTAAGTAAGATTTCGGAAACCCAGCTAAAGTGTTTTTGCTCATAAATTGCTGTAAAATGTAAAAAAACTAAAATACACTTATTTTAAAATGTTTCATTCCCGTCTTCTATTTTGCGTATATCTGTTCAAAAAATATGCAACGCAAATTGTCTTTCTGCTAATGGTTCAATGTATAGAACAGGACCACAACAGTGGTATAAAAATATTCCTATTAAGCTAAAGCCTAAGCGTAATAGCGTAAAAATAAGCTTACACTTAAGCATAAGCCTAAGCAAAACAATTTGTGCAAAGCTGCAACAGTAGTATAAGCATATTCCTATAAGCCAAAACATAAGCCTAATAGCATAAGAATAAGCTTACACTTAAGCATAAGCCTAAGCAAAACAATTTGTGCAAAGCTGCAACAGTAGTATAAGCATATTCCTATTAAGCCTAAGCGTAATAGCGTATGAATAAGCTTACACTTAAGCATAAGCCTAAGCAAAACAATTTGTGCAAAGCTGCACCAGTAGTATAAGCATATTCATATTAAGCCAAAGCATAAGCCTAATAGCATAAGAATAAGCTTATACTTAAGCATAAGCCTAAAGCAAAACAATTAGTGCAAAGCTTAAAGCTTATGCTTTAGCAGTTTCGCAGAAAAAGTTCCACCCCTGATCTTAACACGGGCCGTGGTCACAATTTGATTTTTTTAGTCAAACAGCTAAAAATATAGCAGCTAAATACACTAATGTATATTTTTAATTTATTTTCTGTTTCAGGAAAATTCTCTCGAGTCGTTACATTTGTGCTATAAGCGATGCGAAATGTCGTTTTTTGCTGAAAATTGCGGCTGTATTCCAGTGGCGTTTCAACATATTAACCAGTCCAACGTAGAAGTAAATTGGCTTTCTGGTTTACATTAAATTTCTAAAACCTACCGAAAACTGAACCCAAAACAAAAGTTAATAATAATAAGAGTGGAACTATCTTGGATGTGCACGGGAAAAATGTACCAGCGCGCGTTGCGATTTTGCCCGATCCTACAATTATTTTTTTGGGGGGTCAATTTCTGTTTTAATGCACTTTAATTCCTTTTGTCTTTCGTATGAAGATATATGATTGCAATGTATGTATACTGTTTATTGAAAATTTTGACCCCAGCTAAAGTCAGGGTGGTTGGCCAAAAATGTAACGCACGCTGGGTACATTCTTTTCTAGAAAGAATATACCCAGTTGCAACTCTTCTTAGTTTTTCTACCATTTCAAAGCAACGCTAAAATCTAAACAATTTAGTATAAAACGTACGCCTATGCATATGCTTAAACTTACGCATATAAATTAGGAGCTCAATTTCGAAAGCTTAAGCCTAGTCTTATCTAGAATATCAAGAAGGAAATGAAAAATTTTTTTGAGTGACGTGTAATTTTTGAATGTGACGTGTAAAGTGACGCGTAATATTTGAAGTGATGTGTAATTTTAGAAGTGACGTGTAATTTTTGAAATTAAACACCTTGAACGTAATTGACGTCATTATAATAATTTTTATTTGTAGCCGTTATGTGAAATTAAACAAATCACCGGGTGTCTTATGAATCATTCTGAAGTCATCGAAGCAGTTGAAGCATGCCGTAATTCGTGTATGATACCGTGCAGTAAATGGTCTTACGAAAGTTTAGTGTCAAGTGTTCCATTTTGGGTAGATGTAAGATGTCACAATATCCTTAACAGAATGCTTATATATTTACGGTCAAACGGTAGCTTAGGTTTACAGACATAGCGTAGGTTTAGGCCAAGGCTTAGGCTTGTGCTTAGATGGGGCTTAAGCATTGGTTTAGATGTTGGCTTAGAGTTATTTTGACGTGTTGGCCTGTGTATAAGATCGTGGGCTTACCGTTTTCTGTGGAACTCTTAAGGGGTAAATTATAGACAATTTTTGCTTAGGCTTAGGCATATGTGTATTCTTACGTTTGGGTCTAGGCTCAGTTTTTAAGCTTAGCAATATGCTTATACTACTTTTGACGGCCCTGATCTATAAATTGGCCGGCATGCCTTATAAACTTTACGCTTTGTGCTTTTATAGTTTCCCCTTTTATGTTACTTACAATTAGAGATTGTTCTAGGTTTAAACGTAGGCTTTGGTTGATGCAATATTAGATCTAGGCATTAGCATTGGCTTAGCATTAGGCTTTAGCGTTGCTTAAAAATTTTACACTTAAAACGTTAGCTTGCACCTTGGTAATACAACGAGAACGCACATCTGCAATAAAATATACACGCCTAAATCTTCGTATCTGGAACACACAGCGCACAAATTGCAGCAGCAACGCTTGTGAAAGACTTGAGGAATAAAAGTTACCGAAAAAAATTTTGTAAGTATTTATTAATTGCAGCTGCACACAAAAAAAGTATTTCTGAATATATTCAGAAAAGTGTTTTCTGTGGCAAATCTGATAGGTTTTGCTGATATTTAAGACAATTTTTCTAAAAATAACTGGAAAACGTTTATTTTCAGGCTTTATTTCAAAACGTTTTGAAAACATTTCTGTTATAACAGAAATACTTTTCAAGTGCACCTTGCTAATCATATGTCTCAAATGTAAGAAATTTTTTCTTAAATAGCAGAAATATTATTTTGAGTGTGCAAGTTCTCGCAGCAAAAGCAGAACATTTTTTTGAATATGGCTTAAAGTCGCTGATAAATTTTTGGATAACTTTTAAATTTCCTATGTAATGTTTTTTTACAGAAACAAGCGTCAGCTGGCGATAAACTTTGGTTGGACGTGGCAAATATTCATATTTATTTCAATTCGCTGGATTATCAAGAAGTTACACAATTTTATACGATGACCAATGAAAGCCTTTTTGGCTCCATTGGTGGTCTGTTCAGTATTTACTTGGGTGGATCATTGCTTGCCGTTTTACACTGCATTTTTAGCATTATTGGTATGGTTTTAGGTTTATTATATATGCACTCCAACCCGTAATATGTAACATTTTAAAGCTCAGGAAAAATACCCCGTCAAACGGATATATTTTTAAAAATAATTTCGGCCCATGTATAGAAGAGAGCCAGAACAATAGTATAAGCATTTTCCTAAGCCTAAGCCTAAGCCTAAGCCTAAGCGTATGGATAACCTATTCCTAAGCCTAAGCCTAAGCGTATGGATGAGCCTATTTCTAAGCCTAAGCCTAAGCCTAAGCCTAAGCAAAAAATTAGTCTAAAGCTTAAGCTGACTCTATTATAGCCCCTCCGGAAAACGATCCGGCCCTGTTCTATACTTACATGGGCCATAATTTTTTATCTCTTGAAATGTGTCTTTGTAACCAGAATAATATTATACAAGTTCAAATATTTGGCTAATGTAAAGAAGGGGCGGAATAGTATTATAAACATATTCCTAAGCCAAGCCTAAGCCTAAACCTTAGCCTACGGTCTAATGCTTAATGGAGCATCCACAATATAACTCTTGCGCAGATGCAAAAAAATGTCCAGTTTACCCCTACAAAGAGAGTACGTTTTACAATTGTAGCTAGAGTGTCTGGGCATAAATAATGGTGTGCTTAGAGAGTGGTGTTTGTCCGCAGTCTGTCGTAAGGGACCCGGATAAAACACATGGCGTTTTTTGGGCTGTATGGACATTTAAGGTGTGCGCAGTAATGCAGATATTGTTATAGCGTTTTATTTGAAATGTGTGAAGTTTGCGTATATACACGCACACAGTTTTGTTTAAATAGTCCCTTCGGAGGGACTCAGGAAAATTTGTACACTGTGCATATGGCATAGGGACAAAAACATGTTATTGCCGTAAGGTCGAGACAAATATAAGCTTCCAAACTGGCTATGTTTATTGTAGGTACTCTGTAAGGATATCGCGTAAGACCTACTGTCTTAGCCCACTCTGTTCACACAACGTTGATCCTCGGAGGGACAGGACAATTTTTTACTTTTTCGCGAGCGTTATAACGTGGATGCTCCATAAGCTTCATCTCTTCTAGTCTCCCAGAAAGACGTCCCGCCCTTGATCTTTACACGGGCCAAATATTTGATATACTGAGGAGGTGTGAACACATTTGAACACAGTAGGAACGTTTTGATTAATCGCTTTCAATAGAATACGCTACAAGCAACACGGCCCATGTAAAGAGCAAGGGTGGAACGTTTTTCTGTGGGACTAGAATAGAATAAGCTTAAGCTTTAGACTATTTTTTGCTTGGCTTAGGCTTAGGCTTAGGCGTAGGAATATGATCATTCTTACGTTTAGGCTTAGGCTTAGGCTTAGGCTTAGGAACAAGCTTATAATACTGTTCCGCCCCTGTTCTTTACATTTGCCAGGTACACAATACTCAAATTGACATAAAAAATAATTTTAATATTAATATTACAAGTATGCGTTTTACCAATTTCTCACAATACGTGACCGCTCTAACGTGCTCGAGTGTCAATGTCAAGCGGTCCAAGTCGAACATCAATGCTAATAAACGTCACTTATCCGACAGAATCTGCAGTTTCGCGTTTGAAACCATCTTTTAAATTAAATTGAAAATATTCGATGAATGAAAGCCTTAAAATAATGTTTCGTAAAGATTTTTATCGTTCAATTCGAAAATATAGGCCCATGTAAAGCTCAAGAGTGGAACAATATCCCGTGTGGACTAGAATATACTACTGTTGCGCCCCTGTTCTATGCATCGGCCGAAACATAAAATGCAAATATTCCGTATGGACTGGAATATACTACTGTTCTGCCGCTGTTCTATGCATCGGCCGAAACATAAAATGCAAATATTCCGTGTGCACTGGAATATACTACTGTTCTGCCGCTGTTCTATGCATCGGCCGAAACATAAAATGCAAATATTCCGTATGGACTGGAATAAACTACTGTTCTGCCGCTGTTCTATGCATCGGCCGACACATAAAATGCAAAAAACATGTAAGAAATCCAGTCGTACATCACTCGACAGGGTTGTTACTGAAAAAGTTAACATTTTGATCGGTATCAATCCCAATCTACACTGAACTCTATACCGTATCAATTAAACTACGTGAAAAGTTTCATTTTAGATTTATGGAAAACCCACTGTTTATCGCTTTTGGGCTATTCGGACGTCACCAATGACGTCCAGACACGTAATAATACGGCGACCACCGGAAATACGAAACATCCAACAGGTGTATTTTGGCAAAAACATATCACACGTGAAGCAAATCCTACCTCGTAAAACTGTTGATAATGTGAAATTCGTTTGAACAGATTAAAATGTAATCTCAATTCCAAATAATGGCCCATGGAAATATCAGGGTCGGAATGTTTTTCTGTCGAACTGGAATGGAGTAAGTTTAACCTTTAGACTATTTTTTGCTTGGCTTACGCTTAGGAATATGCTCATTCCTACGCTTTGATACTGTTCCGCCCCTGTTTTTCACATTAACCCAAATAATTAACCCTTTCCTTCATCGAGTATACTATGAGCAATTCAAATTGCAAAAGCAATTAAAACACAGTGCACAATGTCCAACAATTAATAAACGTATGTGCGACTCCTCGCAAGAAATGAAAGCCAATCGGGTTCAAACGTCAAGTTCCTACAGCTTGTAAAAGCTTGTGAGACATGCTTGTCCTGGTGAATACACAAAATATGCAACGCACATGGTATTGTATACCAATACATTTGCATACGTGTTGACATATTGTCTGACGACAAATACAGCTGACAGGGTTGTTGGCCGGAAAAATTACCGGTAAAATGGTTTTTTCCCATTGATGGAAGAAATGAGAAAATATTATACGATTCTTAAATATATTTTGCAACTAAACATGATGTAACATAACGTTTCTGGTGCATCTCGTTCGGTTCGCTCAACAAATTTCGTCGACAGTGGGGTCAATATTAAAGCAGTCAAAATTGAAAACTTGCCTTTGCCGCAGGGTTGTTTTTTTCCGGAAAATAATTATGACCGAAAAAATGAATTTTTTCCTTTTTTCCGAAAAAAATGGAAAAAATGAAAAAATTCATTCTTTGTCTGAGTGATCGGTTAGCCCACTCTTAGCCGTCGTTTGCCCAAAAATGCTTGCATTTTGAAAGTTTTTGCATATTTGAGCTTCTGATGACATCCTCTGATCACTCAGTGTCCAAATCTGAATTTTTGAAAAATTCGATTTTTCAGGCCACAAGTTCAGTTCCCTGAGACCCAAAATTTTTTTCTATAAGTTGGACAAATTATACCCCCTCGGAAAAAATGTAAAAAAATGGAAAAAGAAAAACATCTTTTCCGGTAATTTTTTCCGGCCAACAACCCTGCTTTGCCGTATGACTTAACACAAGAATACGTCTAGCATCAACCTTTCTTTGCGCGATAGGTTTCAGCAATTTAGGAGCTTTGATGTCAGAGGAAACCCAAAAGTGTGTTGTGCTTAATATATACATGCGAAAACAAGTGTGACCCAGCTAAGATGAATATTGTTAAATGTTCCCCAATCAGACGTCTGGGTGACGAGTTATTTTTAAATAACTTAATTTCGCGCCCCACCACGATTGCTGGCTGCGCGACAAATCAGTTGATTTGACAACAACTCGTTAAGCAGATTTCTGATTGCAGTAAGTTTAACACCATATTCGACTAAGCTCTGCAAACTGCGTCAAATTATATATAATTTGTCCAACTTTTTAAAAAATTTTTGGATCCCAAGGGGCTGACCTTGTGGCCTTCATGCGTAGTGGTTATTGTTGCGCTTTAGTCACGGTATGTAATCGAAATGGATGGACAGTCAAGGATCAGGTTTCTTGAACATTTTGGCATAAAGCAGGTGAGACATGCTTGTCCATTGGTTCAAATGTTGTGATGCATTGCACTGTATTGTAAAGCTTGCCGTCAATAGGACGTGTCGACCACTATGATAAAAGAAATTGCAAAGGCAGGCTACGAGGCGCAGTGGTTGAGCGTTGGCCTAAGAATCGTAGATCGCTAGGTCGAAACAGTGCCATCAGTGGCGGATCCAGGATCTCAAAATGGGGGAGGCCAAAATTTCACAGGTAATAAACTAACTTTTGACCCACACACAAACCACGAACTATTGTCTCAAAATTGCTATATATATAATTTTTGTCAAGATGCAGTTAGGGGGCCACGGCCGGGGTGGGCCCCCATGGATCCGCCATTACCTGCCATAACTAGCATGTCCTTCCAGCTACTTATTAGAAATGTCTGCCTGACCGAGGCTGACATAGCTGAGTGGTGATGATAAACGCTTTCGACCCGTGAGGGCTGTGTTCGAATCCTAGCTTGAAAATCGTTGTCAGCTAAAATAGAAAATATACATATATATTTGCTTAGCATGATATGTAAACGCATTATTGGTTTGTTTATATATCACCTTGTTAGTACAATCAAATAGGAACATTTCAGTTTACCTTTTATTTTTCCAAGTTCAAGCCGATCTGTATTGTAATTTAAATTGAAACTCAGCCAACCTGAAAAATGATACAACAACCCACCAGATTCCTTTTTTGTTTAGCTACATTTATACCAACCTCCCAATTAGTTCATCAAATAAAACCTTAGTTTAAACTTTGAAAATTTAGGACCTGTAACAAAACAAGGTACAGTACTGTAGTAACCCGAATAAGAGGAGGTTCCTTTTTCGACTTCCAATCAATAGCAGTCCGTATCTGTAATAACAGTCCGTAAGCTGGCAGTGTCCCTAAATCCTACTAATTAGAGTCCATAAATGTCAAAATAAATAACAGTCCGTAACCAAATAACAGGGGAGTATCCTCTGAAGAGGCCAAATAAATATCAGTCCTCCCCTCTTATTCTGGTCACTGCAGTATGTATGAAACAGGGCACCAATAAATAGACCAAAGTACAGAACAGGGGCGGAACAGTAGTATAAGCACATTCCTTTGCTTACACCAAGGCAAAACAGAAGTCTGAACATTAAGCTTCCTCTATTCCAGTCCCACGGAATAACGTTAAACCCCTGATCTACGCGGGCCGATAAATGGAACTAACCAGGATCTCATAGTTAGATATATAAGTTTGTCTGCTGGGAATTAGTATTACTGCGACCGCTTCTGTATACGGGGACTTTATGACATACCTGCTCATTTTTTATATAAATCAAATGATATGAATATCATTGTTATTCGCCTGACCACAACTTCAAAGCGGCTTCTCCGTGTGGTTTGGGAAGCAGAAATTGAGAAAACCGGCTCCGAATAAACGAGTACAATTTGGTATTTAAAATGACATCGGCAAACGGCTTACAACGACGCAATAAAGCAGCATTGGCCCCATAGAAACACTAATTTGTCTAAAAACATTTTGCCCGCTTCACCCTTTATCGCATGAATATTTTCTATTTCATCGCAAGAGTGTAATTTCAATATAACTTTCGAATGGCTATTACAATATCCATTCTGCTACAGGAGCTTGACGCATGAGCTGTATGGGGCTGTCACGTTTTGTATACATTTTGGCATTGCTCATGGTATCTGTGCCAACATGTATGCTCATACCATTGTACTTCTGCACAGAAATTTAAATTTTAGCTTAGTCCCATTGCACAGGATTGTAAACCACCTAAAAATTTGGGGGTAGGATTATAGGGACTAGAGGACCAGGCGAGTTTTTTCCTTTCTGGTCTTAGTGTGTAGATCCATTCTCAGCGTTATTACGATTAATCCTGTTGAGCTCGCTTTAACAAAGGCGGTTAACAATTTTATTAAAGAACTTATGCGGGGTTCACGTTATAACTGGGGCAGCACGGAACACATTTTGTCCCTATGACTATAGCTGGTAACATTTTGTCTGACCGTTTATCCGCTATGAGATTCAAAAAATTTAAATTGTCTGCTATCCTGATGTGACATCTACTGTTTGTACTGCAATATCATATGATATTCCAAATATTGTCTGCGAGTATCATATGATAGGTTTGAAAATGTCTACAAAGTTGTGGTAAACTAGCTTGATTGTCCTGTAGAATGTCATATGATACTAAAATTTCAAATTTGAATTATTTGTACTTAGGAATATATTTTGGGAAAAACTTAGCGAGAAACAGAAACGTAGAAGCTAATTCCACTTGCGAAATCATGTAATGCTGCATTATCCGACTTTTTACTGTTTTATTTAGCGTGCACAAATTCCATTGTCCTGTATAATTATCATATGATATTTAGTAGAATTTTGGAATATTATATGATATTCGCATAAATGTCCCGCAGTATCAAATGACAAATGGTTATTTGTATACGATGATCTCTTGACAACATTGATTTGTAAGCCAATGTCATATGACATTCAAATTTTGTCTACATAACCGCTATTCGGATCACAAAATTTCATGTTGACGTCAAATCAACTTGGACAAAACGTGTTCCAAGCTGCCCCAGTCAATGGCGGATCCACGGGGGGGCCACCCCGGCCGTGGCCCCTCCAACAGCATCTCGACAAAAATTATATTGGGACTCAAAATGGGGACCCCCCTTTTACTTGGGTCACTACAGTATGGGTCAAAAATAAGTTTATTACCTGTGAAATTTTGCCCCCCCCCCATTTTGAGATCCTGGATCCGCCACTGGCCCCAGTTATAACGTGAACGCCGCATTAGAACGTAAGAATGAATACTGGTCATGTTCCATAAACCAACCCGGTGTGTACGGTAAGTGGGAAGATTGGTATCGCCAAGCAATTCCTGCTACTACCCGACCAAAAACCTGTGCCCAAGTTCCTGCTGTAGGGGCATTTGGAACTGGAACGGGATTAGGGCATTCTACTGGGTAAAGGTTTACGAATGCCAACCTCTTTTCTAGGGTTATGCTATTCAGAAACGTTTCTCGGTTTTGTTGCTGACTTTGATGATTACTAATGTGTTGCGAAACTGAGGTATACGGATAATGATTAGTTGACATCGGTGTTACGATCTGGTTAACCCCAGGCCCCGCGATCACACAATAATTTTGGGTATTTAAGCTACCTTGAGAACTGGGTCCTATTGAAAAAAATTCCTAACCAACACTAGCTGTCGCG
Organism: Enoplolaimus lenunculus; assembly: GCA_030248215.1. Classification (NCBI taxonomy): domain Eukaryota; kingdom Metazoa; phylum Nematoda; class Enoplea; order Enoplida; family Thoracostomopsidae; genus Enoplolaimus; species Enoplolaimus lenunculus. The sequence goes on from JASANG010000555.1 coordinate 33,995, forward strand.
GTATTAGCAGGATAATAGACAAGTAACCCGGTATACGCAGAGGAAGGGTATCCAGCTGAATAAAGGTTTTGTGACGAAACAGCCGCATTATCCGCTCTATTTTTGTGTTATGTACTCTAAAATTTTTACTAACGCCTCGCATCGCTATTCGATTGTTTTTGGACTTGTTTCTTCGTATGCGTAATTATTTTGTATTCATTTTTAATATTGTTTTAAATTTGTTATAATTTAAATTTTAACCTTAATTAAATAATATCGGGCTTTTTGGAGAGATCGTGATCACCATGTAAACTACTTAAATACTAGACGGTCGGGTTTTAGGCAATTGAGGACTAGGCGAGTTCATCCCTTTCTGGTCTTAGTCTATAAGTCCGATCTCCGAGTTATTACGATTAAGCCCGTCGGACCTGGTTTATATAACGAAGGCGGATAATAATTTTATTAAGGACTTAGAACGTAAGAATGAATACTGAATGAATACCAATTCAAGAAACAAAACATAAGTCAACACAAAGCATAGAAATGCCTAAGTTTTAAACCCAAGCCTGTACTAGATTGAAACACTGTTGAAATCTAATTCACGAGGTTGACACGCAAAAATAACGAATGTCTTTGGAGAGAACGAATAGAAATCACGAAAACTAACTGCATTTTTCAAGTTATCATAAACTAAACTGATCCCAAAACACACATTGCAAAAGTTTAAATAAATTTCAAATTACTGAAAATCTGAGAGGATTTACTTGATCCCAGCTGGTTACAGTTCTGAACTAACACTAACAAACTGTGGAGCCTGAAAAGTTTGCATGTGATTGTGAGCGGTTGCTACCGCTGATGCCTAAGCGGTAAAGACATAACCGTGTAAGGAAACTATGAAATATAGACGGGTGATGACATACCCGTGGACTTAGAATATTTTCCGGATAGTTACCTCAGCAGACAAAAACTGGTTTTCCTCTTTGAGAGGAAAATCTGGAAAAGTAAAAGAGATAATATTTTCCGTCTGGATTAAGAACCAGCTTTAAGGAAAATTATTGTAAGAGCAAAATAGCTGGTATTTTGCTCTGAAGAACCTGTTTGATTCTGGATTTGAGTTTTATGCAAATTGTTGTTTTGTAAATGCAATTCAGTCGGTAGTTTGTCTTGTGCTATGTGGTGACAATTTTCCGGGAAATTGAAATGAATTCTACTTAGTTTTCGGATTGTTTGCTTTGCGCAGCATTAATACTGCTTTAGTTCTTTTTGGAATTTAGATTTAATTTCAACTTAGTTTTCATTTAGTTTTCAATCATGAGTATTGAAAACTAATCGTGTTGGTATTCGTAAGTTCTGTTCTTACTTGTTCGTATTAATATGCTATCTTACTTGTTATTAAAGTTTAACCCTAGTCTTGTTTATTAGCGAGTTCGACGGGCTTCTGAGTGCTAAATCGGAGATCGAAACCCCTGTTAAGGCTGGAATTGGATGAACTCGCCCAGTCCCCTAACAACCTTAATATTTCAACCTCAGGCTATTAATATATACCTGGCTCACAGCGTGCATTGTCGATGCTTGAAACAAATATTGTAAACACTACCGTGTTTCAATGATTTTGCAAGTCCAAGTCCTGGATCCGGTTTAGGTAATTTTTTCAAATTCCGGTTGCATCTATTTACCACAACTTCTTTTCTTCATTCTCACCATTATAAACTTATGATGTAAGCAGTAGCTAAGTAGTTAACAATCTATGGCTAAAATATTTTGGTCCATCTTGTAAAAATATAAAACATATATTTCAGCAGTTTTATTAAAAATGCACAACTCAGCGCAATGTGTATGCTAAAAAATTTGTGCTTCAGTATTTAATAAAAATAACGTACTTGCGTATTACAGGATTTCCCAAACACATAGGGACTCAGGGCTTATCAGTTTTGGTTTGCGGTAAATTTCGGCATTAGTTTGCGTTTCTATTTCAGCTATAGAAATACCTAGAAACTCCGTTATTTTAACGCTTAAACTTATTTATAAATCACGTATATATCGCGTAATTTTTCATTACAGATATGTTGCAATTGTTTTATGAAATACAGGTTACTAAATGTTCAACAAAAATCTTAAAAAATTTGGTGCATCCGCCGTGCTTACTTTAAAGATTTAGAAAATCTACAAACAAAATATATTGCCTTTATTCCAGAAATGTTGTCTGAAGTTTTAAGACAAATGTCTTTCATACGGACACTAAATATATATGTCTTGAATTACAGACTTTTATTTCTGAAAATTTTCATAAATATGTGTCTGCTGAAATTTAACACTATTTCATTAACTATTAAGAGAAATATTTTTGAAATACAAAACAAACATTTGCCAGTTCATCCGATTCCAAAATTGTAGGCTAAACGATTAAATAATCAAATACCGTAATTTTACAACCTACCATACGTAAAAGACATAAACTTAGGTTGGTGGATCCTAATCTCTACGCGAAATATTTTTGAAATTACAGGCATACCTATTCGTACGGGAGTTTTATACAACAAAAACCAAATTATTTAAACGCTTCCTTCATTTGTTCGTTAACATCATGTGGAAGATGGGTGACTAACAGAAAAATCAAATATGTGTCAAAATTTACACTTTTTACATATCCGCTTTCTATTTACGAATGTTATTCGTTACAACCCTACAGACTATTGCATTTTCAAAATACTTCCGTGGAACGAAATGTACCACCGAGCGTTTACGTTTTTGCTCTACAATCCATATTTTAGAGGGAGGTCGATGTCCCATGATATACATATAATATACCTAATTTTAAGACTATTAAACGGAGTACATTTTGGCCAATGGCATATTGGCTGGGTTTCCGAAACGCTACTTACTTAAGTACAACTCGTGCTAAATAAATACTTATCCATTTTGCCGCTTTTAAAAGCGTACCTAAAAGTTAAGTAAATACTTAAAGTCGCTGGCTATAAATTTGATATATTATACAAATTAACCGTTCAAGCATACTGTTTTAGGTCTGATTGAAATTGTTGACTCATGATTCCTATTGAATATAGAGCAAAACTATTATACTTTATTTATGCCCATGGCTCACATTTTGAGTTTGTTTGTTTTTGCTCAAAAATTTACGTATTTACTTAAGTCGCGACTTAAGTAATTACTTAAGCATGTTTAGTAAATACTTACGTAAGATTTCAAAAACCAAGCCATTATGTATTTCTTTCGTACTGTGATATTTCTAACACCCCCCTCTAAATAGAAGGGGTCATCCGAAAACGCAACGTGTGCTGGGTATATTCTTTTGTACACGGAATGTAACCAGTTGCACACTCTTATCCACTCTTGGTATTATCGAACGCGATTGTTGCCCAGATTGCAAATTTACAACATTTTAAAATAAATGCTGATAACAGCAAAATGGCGTTTGTATAAATGCCGCGGTCAAAGTTATTGCGCTGTTTCTGTAACATTAATGCATTTGTATGCAAACTTTCAAAATTAATTCTCAGTATAAATTAATAGCAAAAAATCACAACCAAAATCGACATTTTAGTATTATAATATTGTCAGAAACGTTTACGTTTAAGTGGTTATCAATATTTTGCAAGCGACTGTACAGCTTTGTTTGCAAGGTGTGTTTATTGGTATCCGGATCTTGGCCCATGCGAAGATCAGAGACGAAACGTTTTTCTGTGGGACTGCAATAGAGTAAGCTTAACCTTTAGACATTTTTTTGCTTGGCTTAGGCTTAGGCTTAGGCATAGGCTAAAAACCTGGCGACGAACTCTATGCTCTTCTTTAGTTCCGTTTCCGGAATTTTAGTCTCCTCAACCGCAGTTATCCATTATTCGTGTCCAAAGCAAGTTCCGATAAGGGCCAATGTAAAGAATAGGGGCGGAACAGTATTAAGAATATTCCTAAGGCTAAGCATTGGCCTAAGTCTAAACATGAGAAACGCTGGATAAATGCTTGGAACTTGGAGCGATGAATTTTAAACGGCATATCAACATACCGAGGTTATACTTATTTTGGTAAAGCCCTATTCACACGTGCATGTTTTTGTTGCGAGTTTTGCCTAAAATCCTGTTCGAAATACTTGCAACTGTAGATAATTCATTAAACATCATAGCAAGGTATTTAGTAATTTAGTTCACATGCATGAATAACCATGCAACTTCACTGAAGTTATTCCAGCCGATTTCTTATTGGCTGATGAAAAAATGCAAATTCTGCGTGCTATTTGCAGCTACAACTTCTCACAGCAAAAACTTGCACGTGTAAGTAAGGCTTAACACTCGAGCTTGCCTTAAAAGTGACTACTTTTCAAATAATCCGCAATCCGTTAGTTTATTTTATATAAAAGTTGAATAATCAAGCATTAATGCTTTTATTAAATTACCGCTGATTTAAGCTTGATATTCTTAAGCTTAGATTCTACTTATAAAGTTGCTTAGGTATCAACAATCATAGTTAACTATTATAATAGTTGATGACTGTGGAGTTGTGAACGAAGCTGTAAAGTTCGGATCTTTTCGGTAAATCCACCCTCCAGCCGTAGTTTGCCCATAAAACGGTCGGATTTTAAAATTTTTTGCTTATTTGAGCTTCTCATGACTTGCCGTGATCATTCCACGCCTTAAATGTAATTTTTGAAAAATTCGATTTTTTTACGGTCTCAAGGTCCCTGAATATTCTATTTGTGCATTGACTTCAAATTCGTCGGTACGCCGCTTGGCTAAAGAGAATTCCTTATTATTGGCATCAGGTTTGCACGCCAGTAAAAAATTTTGCAATGAGCGCTGGCCTTAAAGTCTTTTTAAGCTGAAAAAATTTATCAGATTTCCCAGCGAAATTTATATGCAGACATATATACTTTTTCAAAATATATAAAAATTCTACTTCCTTTAAACTGTCAAAGTGTTTATCAAACTAGTAGTACCTACTTGTAGCTTGAGAAACAGGGATTTATACGCGTTTCAGTGCGTTTTCGAAGGCGAAAAATGTGTTTTAAAGCGGATTTTGAGTAGTTTTAAACTATCAGACGATCCTAGCATTCATTGTTGACTTAAATAATATTGTACTATTACATTCAAATGTGAAATTTTGATTTATCCATTTACTATCAATAGGAATTTTCTCTAAAAAGAGAATATAATAAACACTAAAATTTGTTTGCTTAAACACTTGTCGCCGAACTAGAATTTCCCGTTGTGGTTGATAAAAATTCGATAAACTGGTACCAGCGCTCAAATCCTAATGCTAAAATGAAGTTAGACGCAAGTAATAAACCCGAATTGAATTGAATTGTACTGCCAAAAATGGTGAGCCAAACTGACTCTCTCTGAAATAGGTTCTACGAGACTACACAAACTGAGTCAAATTTATCTCCGCCAGAGTGAAATCCAACTCATTGAGTAGCACGTTTGACACACGCAAACTTGAATCGGACTCAGATTGTGTAGTCTCGTAGAGCCTATTTCGGAGGGAGTCAATTTGACTTACCATTTTTTGCAGTGTTTCCTCTAGACAAGGGCGTCCCCAGGGGGCATTGGGGGACCGCCCCCCTCCCAAATTTGGCTGATGCTCCGCAAATAGACTCGGACTAAAAGTAAAACCTGAATCAATTGATATCAGCTAATAAACGGGTATTTTGCTAGCCGAAATATGTTTTTTCGAAACCGTTGAAAGGAACCACGATCCCGTTGGCCCCGCTGGCTACGCCCTTGTGACCAACATATAAGCTTAAAATTTAAACAAAATGGTAAACACAAGACAGATCACTGTTTTAAGGGTACTACGTTAGCGGAAATAAATCTTACTTAAATTGCTAAAAATGAAGCTTACAATTTGCGTATTGTTGCTGTTTGCTTTTATTGCGTTTGCAACTGCTGGCCTGCAAAAATACAAAGTTCGTGGAAAAGTATTTTGTTCAACTGATCCTAAAAAGCATAAAAATGTCTTGGTCCGATTAGTCGACAAAGACATTGGTAAGTCTTTGCTGGAGCTTAAAGGTAAAACAGTGCCCCAAATAAGATCAGCTTGTTTTGTGAAATTACGTAGAGGCCCAGAAACATTTTTGGTATAGCGATCATAAAATATGTTTAATTTCTAGATGCTCTTTGAAATAACTAAATTGGCCCATGTAAAGATCAGGGGCGGAACATTTTTCTGTGGTACTAGAAAAGAGTAAGCTTAAGTTAAATCATTTTGTGTTGCGCTTATTTTTTACGAAAGCTCGGCAATGCATTACTCAACACTATAACACTATGTGCCAAAAGTTAAAACGAAACGCGCCAAACAGATTAAGTTTATAAAATTATGCAAAATTTCACTACCGAAATTGCCGGAACCTTCGGCAAAAATTCCACCGGAGCCGCAGCCAGAGGTTGAATTTCTGCCAGAGCCGAAGCCGGAGGCCGACCAACGGTTGTACCCTGAATGTTATATACACTATAAATACAATTAAAGAGACAAACAAGAACTTTACAAACCCAAATCAGAATAACAATATCACAATATTTCAATTCAGACTCCCGCAATACAAAACCAGACATAAAACGACATTAAAAAACCTACATACCCACACCCACCTACGACCTCCAACCGCACACCCTACTTCAACAGCCCTACCCCCAAAATAAACCCGGATATCTCACCCCCACTAAACTATATACGACCAACAACACCAAAGTAACTATTTAGCGGTCTTCAACAGTTTACACTAAGCCCAAGCGAAGCTCCCTATTACCCACCAAAGAGTGCACAGGCCACTGATTTTTTAATTTTACACTTTTTCGAAATAACTTATTCTCCCCCCCCTACTTCATAATTCTATGTATATACCACCTTTTTGTCCCCACAAAACACTTTCTTTTATATATTTTTCCCTTTTATATTTTTAAAAACTTTAATTCAATTTATTATCCTGTTTTAGCTTTATGAAAGTTTTTTTAACATTTTTTTACGACACCCCCACCACCTAACAATATTATTTTAGTTACTACTATTTATGTGTAAGATATAACAAACATAACATAATTACCTCAAAAAAGAACTACCTAACACCACCTCTAATACTAAAATATAAAAACATATAAACTATACAACAACTTGCTATAATGATTGAAGAATAATTATGATTTCATATTATTATTACTATATATACTACTATCTCTTATAAATATTAAACTATAAAAATAAAAAAAATAATAATAAATTATAAACAACAATATATAAAATAATAATAAAAATTTAAATATATACAAATATATATAATTAAAATAAAAAAATAACCACCATAAATAATAAACAAAAATTATAAAAACTTATATCCTTCATAAAAAAATATTACACCAAAATATATAATAATAAATTAAACAAACACCACCCAACCTATATAATGTATATATACATATCATATTTGAGAAAAATTTGAGTGAAACTGAAGTACTCTAGTGACCCAAACATCAAGAGGCCGAAAAGAGTGTTTTTATTTTTTTGCCGGAATCAATAATGGCCAATATTTCTATTAAAGCCAGGCACCATTTGGTGATGTAGAATAAATATCAGTCTCCTCCTCTTACTCTGTTAATTGGTTACTGGAGTCTATATTCAAATTATCACTGGAGCTCCTATATTTTAATTTTGAAGGAGTCGACGACGAACTGGACGTCAAACGAACCGGAGCAGATGGATCGTACACTTTAGAGGGTCAAACCAGTGAACTGACTTCAATCGATGTTGTACTCAAAATATCACATGATTGCAATGATGGTATTAAACCCTGCAGTGTAAGTGTAACCTGAATTAAATGTTGCTATGAAAATATAGACGAATCAAGAGTGATTCAGATGCAGAAATATAAATCAGCCACATTTGGCTATCAGGTTATAATCATGTTGAGGTACACTGCAAAAAATGGTGAGTCATATTGACCCTCTCCGAAATAGGATTTTCCTGACTACACAAACTGAGTCAAAATTCGTCTCCACCAGAGTCAAGTTGAGTAGAATTTAAATTGTGACTTAGTTGGTGTAGTCAAGGAAAAGCCTTTTTCGGAGAGAGTCAATTTGATTCACCATTTTGCAGTGTACTTACCCGCTTATATACCATTTTCACAATTTTTGGTTATTCATTTTATTACGATTTTTACGTTTAATATTAAAACTAATTTTTCTCGCAAGATATGTATGATAAAGCTACTTTCTTTTTTAAGCCGTATTCACAGGTGCAAGCTTTTGCTGCGAGAACTTGCAGCTGCAAATTGCACACAGAACTTGCGCTTTTTTATCAGCCAATGTGACAGCTGCTGCAAAAAGTTCAGTGAACTTGCATGGCTGTTGACACATGTGAACCAAATTTTTAGCTATGATTTTTAATGAGTTATATGCAGCTGCAAGTTTTTCGAACGAGATTTTGGACAAAGCTTGCAAGTGCAATTTGCAACTGCAAGTTGTCGCAGCAAAAGCTTGTACGTGTGAATAGGGCTTTAGCGTTTTCTTACATTGAGTTGACTATGAGCAACTTAATGGAATTTTTAAAGGTGAAATAATACACTGCAACGCATTAGCGTAGTACGTACAAAATCTGCAACAATGCGCAAGAGCCAATCCGAGTTCGGTCGTCAAGCTTTTATAGCTGAGTGGTGATGGTAAACGCCGGTGATTTCAGTTTGCGGCGTACGAATAATTGTACAAAATACGATGAAGTAGAAAATATTCATATGAGAAAAGGTTTAACAGAATAATTTTCAATTGCTATTTTCAAATCTGCAATACCTCTAACATTCTTGCGTTAAATATGTTATTTTTTCGTTTGCTTGTGAAAGTTGCCCAATGTTACTTTAAGAGGCGTAACAGTAGATTAAGCGTATCCTAAGCCTAAGCCTAAGCAAAAAATGTAATCTAGAATCTAAACCTACGCATTTATTGACCCAGCAGAAACTTGGACGCCCCTTAAAGTAAACATGGGCCTGAAAGTTCATAAAAGTCTATATTTTATTGTTCAGCGTGAATTGAAAATGAAATTGCCAGAACGCTACATCAATTCAGACGAATATTTTGACGCCGGCCGAATCAATTTGGATATGAAATTTAGCGATGAAGATCGCGACTGTATTTAATGATTGATTGTAGATTAATTTCACAAATTTAAAGCTTGCGAATCATGTCGTGTGCGCTAATGGATTCATAGGGGACACGGGGGGGCGTACGCCCCGGTAACAAATTTTTTATGTTAAAATTATAAGGTCCCTACCTTACAATATTTTCCCCAAGAAATTTTTTTTGTAAAAACACAATTTTTCCCGCAAAATGTTTTGTAATCAAAATGGTCAGGTCCCCACTTTACAATTTTTCGCCCTCAGAAAATTTTTTGGCGATAAAATGATAACGTCCTCCTATTTTACAATTTTTGCGTTTCATAACATTTGCCAGCCCCCCCCGCCCAAATTTTTGGATCCGTCTTTGGTCGTATAACCTATTATAACTACAAACTTACTGTGGAAAATCGAAATTTGATGTTTGTAGTCATATAACTGTAGACACGGGGCGGTAAAAAGCAAATAGGTTTTGCAAATTTCGGTCTGCTATTACAACTTGATGCCCGAAAATTCGGTCGCTGTTAAAACCAGTCTTCGTTAGAGAATGTTCAAAAATCTAAAAAAACCGATATTAAACTAAATATAAACTATTTTTGAAACGTTTATACTTACATATCATCTTATCATCTTGTTATGTTTTTAGCTTCACATTGCAAGTATAAACGGTAGGGTGTTTAAGCTGGCGTATATAAATGATTGGGTGCTTGAAGAAGCTGGCCCTATAAGGAAGTCCATTGCAGAATGAAACAGTTTAGTGCGTTGATTTGCTGGTAAATTGTGGTTAACTAATTATTACTCAGCAAATATACAAATATGATTAGTTGAAGAATTTATAGTGCGCATTTTGTATTAAGTAAAATTCTTTCCTTATGTTTGTGTATGTTTTGGATTTCTTCCGAATCCCGACTTAAATGTGGAGCAATAGGAACTTGGTTTTGTTCAGATTGCATATTATAGACTACTCTTTCATCTCCATGTGTTATGCCCATTTGGAGCCAATTTAAAGAACAGGGGCGGAACAGTATTATAAGCATATTCCTAAGCCTAAGCCTAAGCCTAAACGTAACAATGAGTTTATTCCTACTTCTAAGCCTAACCCAAGCAAAAAAGGTAGATCAAAGGTGTGCCATGCTGCTTGTTGCGAGTAGTTTTATCAAGAGTGGATAATCGCTATTTAACAGCAATGTGCAAATCGACCCATTCTGTGCAGAGAAGAATGTATCTGGCACGCGTTGCGTTTTTGGCTTACCACCCCCTCGGTTGTACATTATGTACCGTGCGGGACGTCAAGAGTTACACACTCTTGTCATTATCCACTCTTTGTTTCATGAATCGCTCTCGTTATCGTAATTCAAACGCAGTTGAAGTGGTATATTTTATGTTTTGGTTTTCATAAACCTACGCAATATTACAGTGAGATAGAATAACAGCTCCTACGGTATTTAAGCAACTGCAAGCTTTAGCATTTTAGCCTAATTTTCTCTCAGGGTGCTTGTAGTAATATTGTACGGTACATAGTTTAATCAATATGAAATCGCTGACAATTGTGATTTTGGCCCTCAGCTGTGTAGTACTATTCGCTGTATCAGACGCACGAATTCAAAAATACAAAGTCAAAGGCAAGGTGACTTGTCCGAAGAATCCAAAAGACGCCGCGGCGACCAAATTCAAACTTGCCGATGAAGATGATGGTAATAAAACCGGCACCAAATATTTTATAAAAATCAAAAGATAGCTAATAGTTTTGCGCGGAATAGGAAAAAATAATTATTTAGTAACTAATTTTTTAATTCATTCCACTCTATAAAAAATGGTGAAGCAAATTGACACGGTGCGTAAGCTCATCAGGAGAAAAAGAGAAAAAGGCATTCTTCGTACATGTTTTTCAACTTCTACATAAAACTCTAAAACCCCCAAAGACTATTAAATTAATCGCAAACTAAAAGTTGTACCTCATACCACGCTTGTGTAAAGTAGTGTATTTCACCGATAAATATTAACGCCATGATGCCAGTCGACATCCGTTTCCGTTTGTGATAAAAATTAACGTTTCTTTCCGTATCCGCTATAGAAAGTACCTAATATTCCGTTATATTTTTGCACATACACTGCAAAAAATGGTGAGTCAAAAGGACTCTCTCCAAAATAGGCCTTTCGCACGAATTGAGTCACATTCGACTCCGCCAGACTCATATTCGACTGACCCGAGTCGCTCAGTGAGTCGAATTTGACTCTGGCGGAGTCGAATTTGACTCAGTTTGCGTAGTCCCAAAAAGCCTATTTCGGAGAGACTCAATTTGACTCACCATTTTTTGCAGTGTACTTTTATTTGTAAATAGGTTTTTTATTATTCAATTTTTCAATAAAGAAATGACGTATGTGTTCGATTTGAAACGAAAATGACAAATTGTATCCAAATTCTTAAATAAAACTTTAAGTCGATCTTCAGACTGTCATCTGACAATTAAGATAGTTAAAATGAAATATTAGCTTTTCTGCAAATAGGTTACTTTTAGGGGCAGTGATTTTAGGTCCAGACCCTGACGATACTTTGGCCACAGGTCAAGCAGACCGCAACGGAATGTTTTCGCTGGAAGGTCAAACTGACGAATTGACTGATATTGATCCGAAACTTAAAATCTATACGGATTGTAACGATGGGAAACCGTGTCAGGTAAAAGGAGCGGATGGCGCATGGTCCAAGGCACCAAAGGCGATGTTTTGTAGGAACAATTGCAATGTTTCTCGGAGAACTGCCAGCTATACACTGTAAAAAATCGTTAGTCAAATTGACTCTCTCGGAAAAATGCTTTTCCTGACTACACAAACTGAGAGTCAAATTCGACTCCGCCAGAGTCAAACGTGTGACTCAGTGAATCGAATTTGACTCTGGCGGAGTCTAGTTTGACTTAGTTTGTGTAATCAGGAAAAGCCAATTTCCGAGAGAGTCAATTTGACTTCCCATTTTTTGCAGCGCTATAGCTGAGAACGCGTGTTCTAAACTTTTGTCTTTCATTTATAACTTGTAAATGTGCTGTTAAGTCAGATTTGCGCAGTATCTTCCGCAGATAGTGTGATTTACCTACTTTATTCGTGCTGCGTACAAAATCACTGCCGGGTCCAACGGACGCCACCCAGGCTTAGACTTCAACAGAAACCAACACCAAAATTTTGTGTTTTTTCGAGTATATATCTCTAGAATATTTGCGGGTTGTGCTCTTTGGGCCCATGTATAGAACAGCGCCGGATCGCTTTCCGGAGGGGCTGTAATAGAATCAGTTTAAGCTTTAGACCAATTGTTTTGCTTAGGCTTTAGGCTTAGGCTTTAGAAATAGGCTCATCCATACGCTTAGGTTTAGGCTTTAGGCTTACGCTTAGTAATATGCTTATACTACTGTTCCGGCCCTGTTCTATACATCGGCCGCTCTTTGTATAAACACACCAGTACGTTTTTATTATAAGTATTTTTTAGCGAAAAATTAAAATCAAACTACCAGATCAATTTATCAACAAAGGTGTTTTTGACATTGGCGAATTGAATTTAGAAGCCAAATATGGCGATGAAGATCGCGATTGTTTTAACTGAGTGTGGTTACGTTCATGGTTTTATGATAAAACAGACAATTATTGGGCTTGTACACTGTAAAAAATGGGTAGTCAAATTGACTCTCTCGGAAATAGGCTTTTCCTAACTACACAACCTGAATCAAATATGACTCCGCCAGAGTCAAATTGGACACACTGAGCGATTCAGTGTATCGAATTTGACTCTGGCGGAGTCAAATTTGACTCAGTTCGTATAGCCAGGAAAAGCCTATTTCCGAAAGTCAATTTGACTCCCCATTTTTTACATGCGTAGGCTTCCTAAGTACATTTGAGAACCTTTATTTGAAATAAGCGCAGTGTTGGTGGTGCTATATTTACATCAAATTTACGCTTGTGATATGTCAAATTTAATTAAATAAATAGTTTTTAAGACTAAAATATTTTAAATTAATTTATTTGAGTCGTAAAATACATTTCCTGAGCCCTAAGTTTATGTTGGTTCAATTTTTAGGCGTTTTACTTTTAGGACTGCCTGTTTTTGTGTTATTTTTGCATAGGCTTTGGCGTTTAGGTTTTAACTAAGCTCAGAATAGACACCAATTTTAGTGCTTAGGATCGGGCTTAGGAATATGCTTTTACTGGCCAACTTTCTATGAAAATTAAAATTTTGCTTAAAGGAAATTTATCGTATGCAAAGTGCCTGCATAAAATCGGATAGTAAAAATTATTACTGAGAATCGGGATTCGCGAGTCCCTTGACGGTCAAATTGATTTTAATTCTGTGTTATAGTGTTATTATAATGTTATCAACCCGGGGGTGACCCTTGTTTTTGCTTGCGGCAGTTTTTCACAGAGGATATGTATTTTACGACTGATAAAATATGTTTGTTAAGAAATCATCTGAACTAAAAAGTTACACCTGCATATTATATATATAGTCAGTATCCGAAAAACGAGACGGCACTATAACTAAACAGATTAATGGAATTCCTATAGAAGCTTTGACCAACATCAACGGTGAGACATTTCAGTAAAACAGCGGCTGACAAGTTTAATAATCAAAGCGTTATTATCAATCAGGGTACACTGTAAAAAACGGGGAGTCAAATTGACTCTCTCGGAATCAGGCTTTTCCTGACTACACAAAATGAGTCAAATTTGACTCCGCCCAGGCTTTTTCTGACTATGCACAAACTGAGTCAAATTTTACTCCGCCCAGGCTTTTCCTGACTACGCAAACTGAGTCAAATAGTTGTACCTCATACCACGCTTGTTAATCTATACTACCGCTAAATAATAACGCCATGATGCCAGTCGACATCCCTTTTCGTTTGTTGTAAAAATTAACGTTTCTTTCCGTTTCCGCTATAGAAAGTACCTAATATTCCGTTATATTTTTGCACATACACTGCAAAAAAATGGTGAGTCAAATGGATTCTCTCCAAAATAGGCCTTTCCTGACTACACGAATTGAGTCAAATTCGACTCCGCCAGATTCAAATTCGACTGACCCGAGTCGCTCAGTGAGTCGAATTTGATTCTGGCGGAGTCAAATTTGACTCAGTATGTGTAGTCAGGAAAAACCTGTTTCCGAGGGAGTCAATTTGACTCCCCATTTTTTGCAGTGTACAACATGAGATCTGCCTCCAGCTGCGGCAGAATATATGCCGGAAGTTGTGGCAATTTCGGTAGTAAAATTTTGCATAATTTTGCAAAATTTATCTGCTTAGAGCGTTTCGTTTTATTTTTGTCACAATTTTCAGGAAACATTTTCCGAAATTTCGCAGAAGCGGGAAACCATACAACTTCACAACATATTGCAGATATTGGCTAAAATTAACTTAACCATCGTTTTTACTTCCTCATTTCGCCTCACACCCTGCTTCGGTATGTTTCCTTGACCTCCGAGTACCAGTTCGTTTAGTTCAATCCAATTGATGCACCAGTTTGGTGCACAAATATAAAATTAAGAAAAAGACCAGACAGAATCAATTCGGTTTCTTTGTCGCCGAACTGCCGTTTGAACTGACAGTTAAGTTTGCTATCTTTGATTTACGGCCATTGTGCGCAAGATGAATAATTGCATGAAAGACTGAAACAATTGTTATGAAAAAATCAAAGAAATGTGAGAAGTTGAAACTTTATAAAGACATTTACCAGTGTAGTGGACATCACCAGTATTGTGGACGTACTTCTGTCAGAAGAACGGTATATACTAAAATATTTCTGCGCGTTCGGCATGCGCAGCGAAACTCATCAAATTGATCAGGCGCCGGAACGGAAGTATTAAGATTTGTGTCCGTGTTCACATACGCACGAGAGATTGTTTCAGTTCAACAAACTACCCTTTTGTCTTTAATACCAACTTCGGCGTAACGTTTCAAAGTGTGATTTAATTGACATACTGGCTGGTTTGGACTGGAAGATGTGTTTTGTACATGGGTTTCTTTATCGTTTACGAACTGTTTTCATACGTTTACGTTTGGCTGATCGATGTTGAATTTGAAACAGAGCTACTTCTGGCGTAAAACTGCACTGTATCTTGGATTATATTGTCTGTTGGCGTTTATCTTTTGGAAAGTTTGCTGTCTCAGCTGTCCCGCTGTCCCGGCTGTCGCTCTGTCCCGAGTATCCCACTGTCCGCTGCATTCCTGCCTGCCGTTGTGACGGCTCTCAGCGTATAATAACGGACCGTATGTTATATCAATAGTGGTTGAAATGGCTGGTCACGTATTGTCAGGAACATCTCAGCTGTTGGTGTTGGGCGCTGTAAACATGTGTTTTGAAACTGGTCAATGCATTGGTTAAAGAAAATTTGAAACGCAAAGTCCTTTTTATCAAAAGGATTCGAAAACGAAGGACGTTCAGGGGTAGATCTCGTTTGAAAGCACGCCGCACATGATTGCGGTCTGTCGAGTGTCGACTTGCAACCAATAAGCCGAAGACGAATTTGATAGCGAAAAATTGAAAAAACTGTTTCAGGATGATGAAGAGACAAAGCAGCGATCGCTACATAAAGAAACCTGTGTTAAAAAGCGACACTATGTTAGCAGCCCTAATTGTAATTCTTCGCAAACGTATGCTTTTTGCTCGGCTCATTTCCATCTTTTTGTTCTTTAAGACACTTAGCTAGTGTTTATTTTTAGTAAACATTTTTGTAGTAAACGTCTTTGTTTTTCCCTCAGCAATTCGTTGTCTAAAATATGTGGCTCTCAACAATTTTCAGGAAGAACAAATTGGCGATGTTTTTTGTTTCTGTAAACCTAAACTCCAATCAATTAAAATCGTCACATCAGTTCCAGTTTTCGCTCGGAAATTTTGCAGAATACATTTGTAACTTGGCTTTCCAAAACCAGGTGATAAACTACAAATATTAGCGTCCTTGTTCTTGGATTTGTTAGGTACGTGCTAACTTGTTTGTATAACTAGCTAGTTATGCTGGTTAGAGTAAATTAGATTGATACCGTATAGATTATCGGTTTTGGCAGGGATCGGGAAGTGCCGATACCAAAATTGCCGATACCGATACCGATGCTGATTTTAGTTTTGAAAGTACGCCGATGCCGATTCCAGTTTTAATAAGCGGTGTTTAAGAATAGATAGGATGCAACATTACTTACGTACATCATTATAAATGCGAAAACAACCATAACACCCATAAAATATTATAATTTTATGGGGACGGTTAATTTTAATTGATTTTTTCAAACACAAACGCAAAAGAGAAAGATCGCCCATGATAATCCGGGTTTGGGCATTCGGTGTAAACCTACCGGATACCATAATATATAGTGGTTTTGAACCTTGTTAAAATGCTTTTGACAAATAAGCATTTAACAAATCGCTGCGATTGCATTTTTGTACAAGTCAAGTAGTTCAAGTTTTGATATGCTAAACGAAAATTGAAAAATTTACGTTAAAAAGTACCGCCTTACAATCAACTGCTGAGTTTTTCTGTTTTTATGCCTTATAAGAACCTCAACATTATATACATGTATCTAGGTCCTTCCATGTTTTTACTGCTGCTGCATATTAAGGCACTACATGTGCAGTCGTGATTTCGATGTGCAGCATCAGAATGAGGTTATTACTTGTCTCTATGCATCTGCATGTCACATCCCCCGGTTTTTCTTCAAGGTAGTCCCTTGACCTCCAACTTATGTATTTTTGGTTCTACCGCGGCAGTTTGCTATTGCGGTTCCATCGTGGTCACCATGTGATAAGTTGAGTAGGCTAGGGTACGACAGTTTTTAGCTCTGAGTTCTCAGCAGCTGAAAATGAGGGACGCTCCCTGGAGGTTTTGAACTCGGTCTACAGAGTATCAGTCCAGCGCGCTATCCACTGAGCCACGCAGCCTCACAATCAACTGCTGAGCTTTTCTGATTTTATGCGTTATAAGAATCTCAACATTATACACATGTATCTTGGTCCTTCCATGTTTTTACTGCTGCTGCATATTAAGGCACTACATGTGCAGCAGTGATTTTTACCGATGTGCAGCATCAGCATGAGGTTATTACTTGTCTCTGTGCATCCGCATGTCACAAGTACCTTTTTATTGTAGAATTATATTATTTCTTTATCAGCTTTCGTTTCATTCGTTTAGAGGGACTGTTTGAAAAATATAACGTAAAATGGATGTACTTCCAATATTTTCCCATATGGATGATATGGAACAGGCTTCTCAGCTCATAGAGTTTTTAAATACTCTTGATGCGAAAATTCCTGAACAAAATCTCACTAACGTAGACGAGTCTCATCAGGTATAACGGCCTTTTACGCTTGTGCTTAGTTCACGTTAATTGCCTTGAGTCTAAGTCAATTATATAGAAACCTTTTGTAGTACGTAACGTTGAAATGGAATGTTATACTTGATATGCAAGCTAAGTGTACATACGTGACTTAAAGGATAGAGGGTTTTTAGTTTGGCAGTTGAAGAAATAATTATGTTTCAGGTCGCTGTCCGAGATAAAGTAGTTCTCGAGCTGGTGAAATCTTGTCATGTTTTGGGAACACTGGAATCGGAACCTGAAATTGAAATGGTTCTCAATTCGATTATGTCGCTTGTGGTTATTGTCAGCGACACAAATGCGAAAGTTGTAGTTGGTATGATTTTATATTGAATCAATGACACAGTTTTTAATTGAATGACGTTTACCTCATATAAAAATTGTACGGTATGTCGGCTGTAAGTTTTTGCATCGTACAGAAATCTACTGTCTACAAAATGGAATGGACTTGGGTTTTATAATAGGGATAGCAAAGGATCGCGTACGTAACGTAAAAAATTAAGTAGGTAACCGTTTTTATCTGAACGTACCTGTACGGTGTATACCAGGGTGCCATCGGATATCCGGCTCCGGCTGAAGCAAAAAAAATTGACAGGCTCCGGTATTTTAACTTGCCGGATATTATATACTTTTAAAAAAACTTCAAAACCTTTATACCATCATTCGTATTTATGCCAAGTACCATCGAACTGGTTGACTTACTTTTACACATTTTTTGTGATGTTTGCATGTGACAGTGTACGTTCACAATCATTACTGTGTTATAATAACGCTGGAATACCAAATATAGATGACGATCCTTATTCTAGGGGCGTAACATAATATATCTCAACATAAGACTAAGCCTAAACTTCAGCGTAAAAATTGGTTTATAACTAAGCATAAGCATAAGCAAAAATAATAGCCTCAATCCGAGCCAGGAATGAGTGGAGTTTCAGAATATTTGCTCATAATTATTGTGTAACTATGAAAGTTCATAGATTCATAAAAATTTATTCATCGGACATTACTTGCATCAAAAATATTAACTTCTGCATTTTACAGGTCTACCAGTATTTGATAATTCCTCGACTTCTGTGTAGTTTCAAACCACCAAGACTCAAGAAATTGAGACCTGCCAAATACCCGGACTTTCCGAGACTCCCATCCCTGATCTTAGGCACCTCTGTTTTATAGTACCTAAGGAAACCTGGATACCCGTAAAAGGAACATGGACCAAACGAATATTGCAACTGAACGCAACGCTACAAAAACATACCAGTCGTAGTGGGACTACATTTATTGTGCGAAGCTCGAACACACGTAAGCAATTAAGGTAATATGCAAATTATTTATTAGCTAACTATTCATTTATCGGTTTTGGAGGTTTGTAAGCAATTTCCTCAGATTCCTCGCACGCAAAAACCTTTCAGCCACAATAATAATTATTGGAATAATTCAAAAAGTCCTAATTTTGTATCGTCAATTAAGCAAATATGCAAATTATCTATTAGCTAACTATTCGATAATCGCCTTTAAAGGTTTGTAGACAATTTATTCAGATTCCTCGCAACCGAAAACCGTTTAGTGCTGAAATTATATTGCTTATAAGCTTAATAAGTATTGAAATAATTTAAAAAGTCCTAATTTTGCCTGGTCAATTAAGCTAATATGCAAATTAGCTATATGCTAACTATTCAATTATCGGTTATGGAGGTTTGCAAACAATTGATTCAAATTCCTCGCACCTGAAAACCCTTTAGTGCTGAAATTATATTGCTTTTAACCTTAATAATTAGTGAAATATTGTAAAAAGTCCTAATTTAGGCTTATAAACTACGCTAATATGCAAATTATCTATTAGCTAACTGCTCAATTATCCGTTTTGGAGATTTGTAAACAGTCTACGCAGATTCCATGCACCCAAAAACCCTTTAATGTTAAAATTAGATGGCTTCTAACTGTAATAATTAGTGAAATATTGTGGAAAGTCCTAATTTAGGCTTAATTAATTATGCAAATTAGCCTGTTGCGAATAAACGGCTTAAAGTTTTAAACCCCAATGCGAGGTTAACACTCCAGGATAATTGGCTTTCAAACAAAAAAAAGTTTATCAAAATTGGTTCAGCCGTTCCCGAGATTCTTTTCACACGGACAGACGGACGGACGGACATCCACCTTTCGACCCCCAAGTACAAAACATCAAACGGTTCGCGAAACTCCGAGCTTCGCTCGGAATTTCGCTTCGCTCAATAATAGTGGAGTAGTATCGTTGTTAAGGTGTTAAAAATTCATGGGGGTGAGATGTTAAGCTTTGTTACGTATAGTCTTTGGATACCTTAGGAAACGGAAGTAAGAATATTGGAAGCTACGTTTTGATATTTGAATGCAATCTAGTATTGGATTTGAATTCATCATCCGGCTCTGGCCGTATCTTAGATTATCCCGCTCTGGTCGGATATTAGATTACCCGGCTGCGACCGGATATTAGATTATCCGGCTCCGGCTTAATCAGTTTTGGGTATCCGGTCGCACCCTGGTTTATATACATACGTATATGTTTCCTTATTGTCATTTGCCCGACAACAATAGTAATATTCTCGTAGTTGCTAAAATATTGCGTGTAGGCATTGCTATTTTTAGCAAAATCAATAGAAATTAAGTACAATTAAGTACCTGTAACATAACCTATTGTTTGTTGAAGACGTGTTTATGTTTTTTTGTTATTTTTGTTTGT
Organism: Enoplolaimus lenunculus; assembly: GCA_030248215.1. NCBI lineage: Eukaryota > Metazoa > Nematoda > Enoplea > Enoplida > Thoracostomopsidae > Enoplolaimus > Enoplolaimus lenunculus. Next base: position 54,135 of record JASANG010000555.1, read on the forward strand.
AGATAAATTTTGTTCACAATTAGTCAACGCTAAGGAGTTTGATAGACCGAATATTGGAGGCGCTCTGATAAGGGTATTGTCAAATCTATTTCATGGTTTTATGTGTAGCGATGACAATATAACTCGGCGCAGATTACAGTATGATATCTACTGTTCGATGCTTAAGGTAATAGTGTTTTATTGGGGTAAATAGGTCTTGGTAAACTTAGCGCTACCTAACAGACTGCAACCAGAGCTCTGTCTCCGACTCTGGCAGAAACAAGACGTCCACCTCCGGTAGAAATTTTCTCGAGATTCCGGCAAATACGATACGTAGTGAAGTTTTGCAGTTTTACTACATTTTTTTTGTTGTGTTTTGTTTTAACTTTTGGTACAAGTTTTAGTAAAAATTGCCTAAATTGGGTAAAAAACAAATGTTAAAACAAAAAAGATTTAACAACACCATATGGATAATTGTTAAAATTAGCAAATTAAACACCATTTTAACTACCTAATTTCTTCTTACCTAGGGCTTCGCCTTCGGCTCCGGCAAATTGTTTTGACGTCCGCCTCGGGTGTTTTTCACATCCGGTTGCGCCCTGCTGCCTAGAGTTCTTCGCGTGAGCAGTACTTATTCTTTCGTGCGTATAATTTTGAACTCGGGGTCTTATGGGTGCAAATATTGATACAGCAACCTGATCACACGAGCCATGTAGCTATCGTAACTTTTTATTTTGTCTTTATTGAAATTGGCGTTGTGAGGTCAGTCAGTGCGTTTTATTATTTCTTATTACTCTAGCTATACAACGTTTTAAAGCCCTATTCACACATGCAAATTGTTGCAGCGAGAACTTGCAGCTGCAATTTGCACGCAGAACTGGCATTTTTCATCTGCCAATGATGAAGCGGCTGCAATAATTTCAGTGAACTTGCGCACGCAGAACTTGCATTTTTTCATCAGCCAATGATAAATCGCCTGCAGTAAGCTCTGTGAACTTGCATGGTTACTCACAGATGTGAATTAAATTCTTGGCTATGTTTTTTAATGAATTATTTGTCGCTACAATTTTTCGAACGGGATTTTAGACAAAACTTGCAATTGCAAGTTGCAGCTGCTGCAAGTTCTCGCATAAAAACTTGCACATGTGAGTAGGGCTTAATTATATTTGTAGACAGTGCGTAGTTTATGCCAGTTTTCAAATCTAATTTATCTATGATAGAAGAGTTTTGTTCTGCAATGGTTATTTAAATTGAATCTTTAGATTGTTAGTTATCTGTGAGTATTGATTTTATCACATTTTGTTGGGGTTTCTACCTTTTTAAGTAACGCGATAATTTTTGCTTGGTTGTAGCAAGCTTCGTAACTATATTTGGATTGTTCTTAACGTAAGGAGTAATTAAATAACCAGTTGTTAATCGCGAAAATTTTCAATTTGGTTGAGAGTTTAGATTTCGGTTTTCAAACCTATCGAGACCCAAAAGCGAGGCTGAGTTATTAAAGCAGAGACTCGCATCCATGCTTTTAGGTTTGCTTTACATTACAGATCGCAACCAAAACCAATCAGGTGTCAGTTGTGCCAACTGATCTTGTTACGCTAAACGGATGGTTTGAATCATGGCAGTTGAGTATTGAAGAAAAGCGAAATTGTCTTAGGTATGACGATTTAGTCACCAATGTTTTTTGTGTCGAACTTTAGGTTTTTGCCATGGTAAAACGCAAACGTTTGCAGCAAAAAGTAGTTTCATTTTAAGGTTTAGATTGACATTTGAAAGGAAACATGGCCAATAAACTTCAATTTTATGAAGTTCAATATTACTTTTAAGGCTTAGTCATTATTGTCGTTTGAGACTGAATTTTAAAATTATAGTCTTAAAGCTGACCATGAAGGACAAACTCTAGTAATTCAATGTCATTAAATATTAATTTTAGTTGCATGTACTGTTTATTATAGGTTGGTTCACACAGCGTTGTTACAAGGTCAACAAACTGGTGCGTCAACAAAGGTATGTTGTTTATAACATTTCATGTGACTATGCAAAATTAATCTTCATAGTATCGGTGATAATAGTGCATACAGTAAGCAGGTGAGTTGTTATGCAATCATGTTTTGTTTGTGGTTCTAAAGATTGTGTGCTTGTCGAAATATAACTTAAGCCTGATTTTACTTAAGCTTTGTTGCTTTTGTTGACGTCTGAGATTTCTTGTAAGACATTTATCGTGGTCTGGTCAAATAATTAGTGATGGCAGAAATATATTATAAGCTGTTTAAAAGCTTTTTTGTCATTTAAATTTTTGGCCTATAAATGAAGAATAATCAACCGTATACTTTATTAATAGGATAATTAATAGCATTTTTGTGTTTATAGACAATGCTTGAATTACTGGGAACATATACTGAAGCAGACGCCGGATCAGCGCAAAACGACGCTGCAGAAGCTATTCGCACTGCAATTGCTGATACCGGAACTTTCCTTTTTGATCATTTGCTTGAATTGAGGTATAATGACCAGGATTTTAAATTAATTCATTTGTACCATTGTCTGTAGCCTGGATGCCTTTATTGGTAATTATAATTCGCTGATTAGAGCACTTTTGGAGACTTATGTGGCAGTTCTCATTATTTTTATTGGTTTCATCGCATCTTTTCAGAGGAAGGTTAGGACTTAAGTTTAGGCTAAAGCCAGTCAGTTTCATTGGCGATCTGATCTGTAGGTGGATCCCAAAAATTTAATGTGGTTTCTGTTTGGAGCGATTTTGCATAGTGAGTGCCACCTGACAAGCTTTTTGGTTTTGTATATTTGGACAGCTTTATTACAGCAAGATTTATATGAGGGAATAAGTTATTAAGTTAAGCGTGTAAAGATTAAATGAATTAATTTTGTAGAATGCTGTATTCGTTGTTTTAGTCCAGTTGCGCGTCTCAAAAATGAAAAAATTTACCAGCTGCTTTTGATATTTGTGTCGGGTTCGCTGCAAAACTATACATCATTTTATGAAAACAACAAACAGTTCGTGGACGAATTACCGCTGGATCATCAGGTGAGTTGGCCAATATACGAACCCATGACCGAGAAATTTAAAAATATTTCGCAATTACACTTACCTAATTTAGAAAGTTACCGCGCACGAAATTTGCAATTTTGCAAGCAACATCAAAATATTTGTTTGATAATGAGCTAAAATTTCAGACCAGACGTTTTCTTTCAAACCGAACACGTCTGATTCTGCTGCTCATTGTTTTTGATGTTGATCAGTGGATGGGTTTTTAGTTTTTGTAGTTTTTACATGTATACTGGCATACAAAACAATGTGTTACGTAATCCTAAGTTCTGTTCTAATTTTTATGTTTTATTTAGTTTTTTAGCAATGTTTGTTCAAAATGCGAGTGCTAACGTTAATGTCAATGAGTGTTGAAAGACAAGAAATACCTTTTGCTGACATTTCTCAACGATTGAATATTCCAGTGGGCGAGAAATTAGAAGAATTTATAATCGAAGCTGTTCAAACTAGAATGATTAAGGTATCCGATCCAAAAATGTCAAGTTTTGGTCTTCGGCTGTTTTGCTGTAAACAGTTTTTGGTCAAAACTATCAGCGTGGTGAAGCACTCGCCTATTAAGTTTTTACTGCAATTTTGGTAAAATCAATGAAGTAACAGAAACAAAAAAATTGGTTTAGGCTTCCAGTATATTTCTAGTGATGATGCTTTTGCGGTTGAGTGAGTTGAGATGTTTAAGTTTGCGTAACGTACTGTTTATTTTTATTAGAATGTGCCGGAATTTGCTACAGGCATCGGCGATAATGTACAATTTTCACGAGTATTAGAATTGTCGAAAATTATTGTATAGATATAATCACTAATTTTTACTGAAATTTTTTAAATTATAATTTTTATTTAGGCGAAAATGGATCAAATGGAAGATAAATTATTGATTGGAAGCGTCGACAATAGAACATTTGAACGTCCTCAGTGGGAACAGCTGAGAACGCGGCTGACCATGTGGACTGCTAATCTTCACCAGCTTGGGGGTTATTTAGAAAGTCTCGGTGTGAAATGAATTGATTTTAATACAATTAGGGTTGTGCTATACGTTTGGACGGCATCGCATACTAAATTGCAACAAAGAATTTTGAAATGTGAGACCAATATGCGAAGCACGATTAGTATAGTGCAACCCTTAGAAACGGTTAATTTTTAATAACGTTTGGGTCGAGTGTTTACGCGTCTGTCAAGTTAGTGTATGTTATTTTTCCTTAAACATACATAATTATTAACTCTTTATTTAGGGAGAAAAATAGTATAAATTCAATGCTGTAATTTGAACAATGTATATATTTAGTTAAATTAATGTTCTAAACAGGGTGTAAATCTGAATTTGAATAATATATCGTAATTGAAAATGCAAATTTATGTCGAAATATCGGAATTGAAACGAGCGTTAACACAGCTGTGGTGTGTGTTTACCAGCACTACTCCTACAGTCAGGTTGCCGTTTACTTGTGAAACATTAATGAACACCACATAACCTTCCATCCACCACATCGACTCCTTTTCAAATTACGTTCTCAGGGGGCTACCGCACCCGGAACCCCCTTGTACATTTAACCTGTAAAATAAATAACAACCGACACTTTTAAAATAACAATCTAAACAAGAGCGGAGTTACAACAACTAAAGCAACCAAAAATTGCAAAGTTCTTCCGGATGCCGTTGAACGGTCATTCCAAAGCCAAGTTTATGTTGCTTTTTGCATTATGTTTGAACTTTTTGGGATATTTGGATGTGTTACAGAAATAATGGCATTGTTTGCAACGTCCGTGTTTGTAATATAAAACAGAGTGTCTTTGCACTGTTGTAATAGATGACGTTAATATTTTTGTTAAATTTTATGGCACATGTATATAATGTTGAGGGCTGCACCATTCTCCGCGGGAGTTTAATGTTTGAATAAGTTTATTCTTTAAGAAATATGCTTATACACTGTTACAGCCCTTATCTATACAATGGCCAGTTTATGAAGTAAATTTATCGCTTTCGATGCTTTGTTACGTCAACTATCTGACGAAGATATGAGCTGGTGTTTATTTGGTGACCATGGGTCCAGTGTTGGGTTATTTTCCCAGAGTCCCGTTTTCCCGCGGGACCGCAACAGTGTAGCACTCGTGTCCATATATTTGTGCTGGGACGGGGGGTGAGCTTCGACACAGCTTTTCGAGCGTGTGTTCTCGTTGGGTTGGCCGGGACAGCTTCGAGCATGTGTTTTCGCTGGGTCAGCCGGGACAGCTTTTGAACAAAATTTTTCGACTGTTTGTGTAGCTTGAGTGTGAACCGCTTGTCCCGTCCGACCCAACGAAGACACACGCTCAAAGCTGTCACGGCATTCTCGCCCGAACCAGCAAAAACAGTCTCGAAGCTGTCCAGCCCGACTCAGCAAAAACATAGGCTCGAAACTGTCCCGCATTCCTTATCGCTTGTATAAGATTAAACCTGCGCAACCGTGGAAGAAAATTTCGAGCAGGGCTTAGCTTGATCATGAGATGCTGAGTCTACCCTTGGGTTTCGGAAGCTCACAGGGACGACAATAAGACTGCAGTCTTCTGCGTAAGCATTGTCATTTTGTAACCTTTATTATAAACGTATTGTTCGACTTAATATTCCGATATGCAAGCCCTACACTGCACAAGATAATGAGTATTGATTTTCCGAAATGGACTTTTCCGGACTACACAAACTGAGTGAAATTCGACTCTGTCAGAGTCAAATTCGACTCACTGAACGACTCGGGTGAGTCGAATTTGATTCTTTGCGGAGTCGAATTTGACTCGGTGTGTGTAGTCCTGAAAAGCCAATATATATATTTCGATAGTGCTTATTTTGATTTAGCTTTTTGTAATTGTAAATAATTGAGCAAGTTTGATTTGCTGAATCAAAATGGCTCTTGGGGTTGGCTTAATGCGAACATTGCTGTTCTTTTTGGGTGCGTTATTTCTGGTAAGTCCAATAAACGTGATGTGTAGTTTGTGCTTTGTACAGCTAAAACGTCTGCGTTGTGTGCTAGATTTTTATAAGTGGATAATTGGCTTTCTCTCTGTAAGATTTTATATAATGGAAATTTCAGCCGTTGTTTTATCTGACAGATAATTGTTGAAAACAATTTGGTTTTTTATTTAAACGTTTTTTGCTGTATTTAAGCTTAAGGATTCGTCCGTCAGCTTATCTCACATGGCTTTATGTCCTAAGTCATATTGAGAAAAACTTGCGTTCACTTTCATGATCCAAAATGGTGTTTGTAAAGTTTCTGCGATGTTTTGATACACTTTTTTGGACTGGATCAACTTTATAAGCATTACCAAGGTCGTAACCAGATGGGTGCCCCCTATACCTGCATTTGCACACCCACTGAGCTGGTGGGCACTGTAGCAATTTCGGAAATCACACATTGGACATAGATTATGGCTGAATCTCCCTGATTGGCATATTACCGCTGACGCGTACCGCCTTTAGTTTATAGCCATGCTTGCAAAAGTTTTTGACAAAAATTTTATTTTTCAAAACTGAAACGAATACTTTTATGTAGGGATATGCCGATTAATCGGCATCGGTAATAATCGCAATTTTTCGTGTGTGTCGGCATCGGTACTGTAAAAAATTGCGATTCTTTGCCGATACTTTTTGCACATAACAGTCAGCTGAATTCGTATTAGTTATACTTTTTGACGCGTATCACTGTGCTTGATCACTAAAACTGTTATTTCGCGTTTTTGTTTGAAAAAATTCATTGAAATGAACCGTTCTCATAAAATTATAATCGTTTATTGTGGTTAGGGTTTAAGTCTTTGCATAATGATGTAAAATGTATTTTATCTGTTTATTAATCATGGTGTGCTACAGTTGGAATCGGCATCGGTTCGTCATCGGCAAAGTTTCATAATAAGAATTGGCATCAGTTCGTCATCGACAAAATTTCAAAATAAGAATCGGCATCTGCGAAAATTTTGGTATCGTCATTACTTTTATTGTCAACTCGGGAACGTTTTATTTTCAGGCTTTCGGTGTAATCTTGTTTGGCATATTGATTTATGTCGCAGTGGTCTATGATGGTATTCATATGTTTGATCAAGACAAGCTGGTGATTATACCATATGGTATTTTACTTGTTGTTGCGTTTTCGTTTGTTGCTGCTGCGATACTTGGGCTGTGTTCGGCGTGGAAAAATAATCGAGGACTTTTCTGTGCGGTGAGTATGGTTTCTGGTTTGGTTTACTTTAATTATGGGCGGTGGTTTACTTTAATTATGGGCGGTGGCTTTCGTTCTATACCCATGCCCTCGTTCTGATGCACATACTTTGACCGCTACGAGAAATTAGAATGCTGCTAATGTGACACTTTGACCGGCCCTAATAACCTTTTTGTGTTAATTTAATTTAAGAAATTCAATGCAAAAATTGTTTGGAAAAGGCATGCAATTAATATGTTCACGCTGCCGTGTAGTCGCACACTCAGTGTATTGTGTTGGTCTTAGTTTTTTGCGTATTTTTCAGAGATGTAGAATAGCTAAGCGGTTTCGTTCGCTAGTAGTAAAATTATTAGGTTTTGTACGATAGTTATTTTGTGTTTAATAAAACATTTGTGAGAAGCTACAGCGTAGTAATATTTTGTAAACCTAGATTGATTATATCGTAGTTTTATTTTAGTTTGGCGGTGTGTTGTTTTTGCTAATCGCACTGTTGGTCAGTCTGGCAGTCACAGGAGCTGTGTATCGCAATGAGGTAAGAGTTTTATAATGCCTTATTTGTCGAAAAGATAAGGATGCGGAAGCTTATTGGAAAATTATTTTTGCTGGCTGACACGTTTATTTCAAACATGGACCAGCAGATTATTGGCATTTTGCTAGCGCAATGTCGAGTGGAGGGGGGACTTTTTGGAGGTGCCCTCTTGTTCAAACGGGGGATTTTTGTGAGTGGCGGTAGGTTTGTAGAAAGCCCCTGAGATAAAAATTTATATTATTTTTAGAAACTTTGTCGTATTTTAGCATAAAATAGGCTATTTTCAAACTTAGAGGTGACCCTAACCCATGTTTTTGTTTTTCCGATTTTATAAGTAAACATTGAAACCAGGGTGGTTTTCCGAGTGGGGGTTAAACATGGGGGATTTTTTTTAGTCGGGATGGGCGGCCTCGTCATTCCGTCACTAGTGAACGGCCAGGATTAATTCAATTGATTGGTCAGGGTGTAAACGGGAACTGTATCCAAATTTCACGTATATTTCGATTCAAATCGAGTTCCTATACATTTGGATGTATGTTTCTTCGAAATTGGCTTTTGAAGTTTTGCGTCTCATTCTTTACATGTCGCGACAACAGTAAACCTAAACCTGTGCAACTGTAGTGAAGCTAAGGGCAAATCAGATTTATGCAAAATCTGTTTATAATCACGAAATTTCGAGTTTCGAATTCGCTTTGGATTCTAGTATAAGTTCTGTGTTGGCGATCGGTAGTACATCGAAAGAATGTATCCAGCGCGCGTTGCGCTTTTGACCTACCACCATGAATTCTGGAGGGTTAAGTTCGCACATTGCTCTAAGTATTGTTAGTTAATTGAATTAATGAATTCACTGATCCGCTTATACTTGTATTTTCTATACTGCAAGCAATATCTACTCCAAATCAATAAGGAGGATTGAGGCAAAACACAGCACGTGCTGGTATATACGTTTTGTACCAGACACTTTGCATCGAGTTAGCTGCATAATTTTGTCTGAGAGTTTTATGAACTCTTGGTACTACCAAGAGTGGGAGTGGGTAGGCCAACGACACAACGTGCGCTGGTTACGTTCTTTTATGCACAGAATGTATCCAGTTGCACAGACTCTTGTTAAAAGCAATCATCCACTCTTGGTGGTACTTCTGAAAATGTTGATTTATGTACAGTTTGTTTTACATACGTATTTCTTGTTGTTTTGTTTACGATTTTCTAACCATTGATTTCTAATTTAGATTGAAGACACGGTTAGTAATGCAACACAAGAATTAATGTCGAAATATGGCGACGAGAATGAAAAAGCAATTACAAAAGAGATCGACACCATTCAGAAACAAGTAAGCATATTAATTATCTCACTATATACTTGTTCTGTTTTCATAGTGTGTTATTTTATAGGCGACTTTTTAAGTAATACCGCATGCAAATAACATAGCGCTTCATGGGAAGACTGCGCTGAGTATGAATTATTGTTTCAAAACCGATTAATGAATAGATAGCTAATAACTGCTGTTGCATAATAATAATAATAATAATAATAATAATAATAATAATAATAATAATAATAATAATAATAATAATAATAATAATAATAATAATAATAATTGGAAAGTAAGTGGGTCAGACTATCCGTTTATGCTTTATACGTTTGGAATGTTTAACCAGACTGATTATAAAGTAAGTCAGAGCATTGCTCAATACATGTAGTTCTACTTCGACCTATTTATATTAAGTTTTTTTTCCAGCGCTTTTAACCCAGTAAATCAACTTCCATGTAACCGTGTTTCAGTTTAAATGTTGCGGTTCTAATAACTTTACCGATTGGTTGACGCTAAGTTACGGTGAAAAGCATCCGAAACATCCAGTTCCGTTGTCGTGTTGCAATCCCGAAGCCTCGGGCGGTGGCCATCACGGCCCGAATTCCACAACAGAAATGGTTTTCGACCACGAACTGAACTGTACCGGTGCAGTGGATACGCAAAAAGACATTGATTTGTTGTACCATCGGGTGAGCAGTAAGAAAAAACGTGGTCCAAGGTGAACTGTTTTAGTGCGATGACAATACTATGACATGGAGTGTTTGTTGACGGAAAATATGGTTAATTTTCACGTAGGATCTGCGCTAGGGTTATGGTTTGTGAAGATAAGAAATAAATTAGAATTACAGACAATAGAACTAAGCCAGAGTTTGCGATTTGCTGATGTGTAGTCAGGTTAATACAGAACTAGATAACAGATGATAATGTATTCAGTCTTGTCGCAGTGTCGTTTGGTCTGTAGAATGATTGAAGACAACGCACTAGGATGCTCATTTAATACGCCGAAACCGAGCCAATAATTCTTATTGCCTGCGCAGGGCCGCAACTGCATAGAGGCTAGAGTTAGGGTGCAACCGGAATTGCAATTTACCGGAAACGGAACCGGAATTTGAAAAATTTACCGGATCCGGAACCGGAAATGAAAAATGTATGTCACCGATAAATACATTTAATTTTCTTTTTTGCTGCATTATATTGGTGAAATTACCTTAGTTGAAGATAGGTATTGACTTAGTCTGCTGCATTTTAGATTTTCTTTGTCCATTGAAGCGAAATCAACCTTCGATGGTTCATTTTCGGTGATTGTTGAGGTTTATATGCTACATATACTAATTAAATCTATTTGATTTTTATCGTCACTAATTGAACATGTGGCTTTGAAAAGGTTTCTTAAAGATTAGGAAATACTAAAAAAGTGACCAAATTTTAATAATTTTGGAGTTTTTTATTCCGTTAAGAATTTACCTTAACCGAAACGTGAAAAATGCCGGAAACGGAATTCCGGTTGCATCCTGGATAGAGCGTGCGCGGACCGCTAGGAGTACAGGCATTTTTGCGCCTCTGGAAAAAAATTGTTTCCGCAACATCAAAAGAATCCTATGTTAACCCCTATTCTGGCGTGCAAGTTTTCGCTGCGTGAACTTGCAGCTGCTAGACGCACCTGAAAATTTTTGACAGTGACAACTTGTAGCTGCAACCTAAACGTAATAGTTTTTGCAGCAAAAACATAAAAATGCCACTTGGACGCTCAAGTTCTCTCCGGAAACTTTATGAAATACGCAGCTACTTGCAGCTCTCGCTGCGGAAATTTGCAAGTGCATATTGCTTTATACGCGTGAGAGCTGTAGAAAAATTTGCCTTACACCTCGAATTTTCTTGGCTCCTCCACGAATAATATTCCTGACTGCTGGACCTTGACAAAAACACATAATTACCAAATGATTTTGTGCTTTTTAGGGTTGTTTGGATTTAGTCGAAAAAGAATTACAGACAAATTTGAAATGGATTATTATTGCGGCGGTGGTTTTCCTGGTTGTTTTGGTAAGTTAACCTTGATTTTTTAAATGAATGAGTATTATATATTCTATGAAACGACTTACGTATCTAGTGGAATTGGTCCTGTTCAACTAATGTTGACTAAGGAAATCAGCTCTTGCTATTTCCGAAATAAAAAATATTGTCTTCGGTTATTTTGTTTGCGTTGCTTTTTAGTCAGTGACACTTTGCTGCCTTCTTTTTATGGGGTGCCTATTGTACCCACCGGCGCCCCCCCCAACGTATGAAGGCTACAACTGCTCCGCAGCATCCCCTGGGCTTTCAGTTCCACAGCTTATTTTTTCGATACTACTTGCAGGAGTTCTTTGTTCACAACCTAAGTTTGAAATACATTACAGTTTTTGCTCTCCAAATAGACACCTTTTTTACTATGACTTGATGTAACGACAAAATAGAATATACGTTGCGTATGTAAGGTTTAAGATGTGCGCATATTTTATTGGAGAATAAATTTTAAAAAATTGTCCCGTATATTTAACTGCGCCTCAGTGCGAGCTAGAGCTCTCCTCAATAAGTGTTTGTAATTTGGGTGAAGCCAGTTTTATACGCACAATATAATTATTATTAATTTATGGTTTATTTCAGATATTGGGATTCTGTTCCGCATGTGCTATGATCAAATACCGTCGGGTTGAAGAACTTCCTTATTTCAATCTAAACGAATAATGATGTTGGTTATGTATTTCGCGCAAAGTTAGACTTTTGCATGTTTCACAATATGCAATGTGCGTTGAATGTTAAAAATTCGAATGTTGACTAAAAGTGAAAAGTGAACAGGTTTGTCAAGATTTTGGTTTGTTTTATAAATTTGACCTATCATAGTAAATAGTGATGCTGATAATAGAAGTGTTTACTTTAATTTTATCTTCTTTCCATATCTGTTCTTTTTGTTTCACAAAGTTTGTTAGCCATCAGATTGCTAAGATTTTCAGATGTCCTCGTTACCCTAGAATTGTCAAATCAACCGGCACTATGATATGTACTCTAAGAAAAGGCTAAATGCGTATTGTGAATGATGCATAGTATCAGTTTATTTCTGGCTTCATATTCATTTCGCTTTTGTGAATTTTTTCTTGTACTAAGGAAATTTCAAGCGTTTAATGAAATTATGTTTTATCACTATTGATTATGTGGTTATATCCATAATGTTTTTAAATGTTTGTTTTTGAAATTTGAGTAAAGCTAAACGGTCGTGTTTAGAAATGTTCTGGTTTATTTATTTAGTACGAAAAATTTCATGAAAGAATAACGATATTAAGCCAATCTTATCGGGTGCTCTTCTGATTCGTAATGCAATTAATATATATGGTTTTTCGAAATGTATTTATGTGTATTTTTATGCATTGTTGAAAATAAAAATTTCATTTTGTAACCGAAAACATTATAAGGTAGAGTTAACACGTGTCAAATTTCAAAATTGTCATGCGTTAACTCTGCTGTAACGCAAAAATTGCGTTAACCCTACCATAACGCATAAATTGCATTTAACACTACCCTAACGCGTGGTTACGAAATGCTCTGCGAACGTATTAGGATACAGTTGTGCATGTGCTAGGGTAGGGTTCTTGCAATTTTTGCGTTAGATTAGGGTTAACGCAGGACAATTTTGAAAATTGTCGCATGATAACCCTACCTTATAATGTTTCCGCTGAAAAAATAAAATTTTTATTGTGAACGATGCATTACGAATACGTACGTACGTATATCTTGCACTGGAATTCGTTCATGTTTAATATCAATGATTTTATTTTTGCGACAATTCAGTGCTTTTAATTTTGTATTTTGTCACTACTTAATTATTGTTTTTAAGCTGTACTGTAAGCAGGATTTGCGTTTTTTAACAGTTTTGTCCGATGCACATTGCTGCCGATCATTTCAGCGGCGTAGTATGTTGGCGATAATTTTAAAAAAATGTCTGTAACAAAAAATTTTGTGAACAATTTTTCAAATTTAGCAATCATATTCTTCAATTTGTAAATATTTTTAAACTATTTTCATCTAAATAGAAAATTTTTTGTACTTACGTATTATTAGATTTATACTGCATATACGTGATATAAGACCGTTGACCAAAATATTGAAAGAAAGCGTTTTTTGACCGCAGCAATTAATAGTAAATTTATTTGAAGGCTTCTGTCACTTGGCTAAAAATGTTAAAGCTACTGTCGTGTCATAGTGGAAATAAAAAGTTTAAAGTGGCCGTTTTGTGATTGTTAGAACATAGACTCTCAATGTTCGTATGTGTTTTTATGTAAATTTTTATTTTTAGTATCCTTATTGTTTGTCATTTTTTAAAATCATAATTGTACGATCTGATTTGTATATTTTTAACTGTTTGTATACCCTTCGAATCATTGTTCATTGTAAAGTAACATAAGGTGTTTTGCGGTGATTAGGGTTTTACTGACGTCTACGAGTTTGCCGGTTTTTACAGACGTCTACCAGTTTGCGGTAGGTCTGTAGTGCTGCTGCTAATGACACTGCAAGTTTGGCAATATGTAAGTCAGTTATTTTTGTGTAAAATCATCACAAGGCCTTTTTGGAAAATGATCTATAAAATCTAAAAGGTTTTATCATGAGTTATGGCTGCATTGTGGTGGCAACGGGTAAGGTTTCTACTTCAGTTTGACACCGCAACCTTTGGTAATCTTCAAGCTTAGAATGAGGTTATGTCAGTATGATTTTTGAGGTCGGCATGGTTTTGAAGAAAAGATGACAAAAATTATACAAAACGGATGTATTGTTTTTATTTTCCGTGTAATAACTTTGAAGGTGGAACGTATGACAGTGTTAGATTTAAAGTTTTATTTCTGAGAGACGTTTGAAATGGAATAACTTGATAATTTGAGGGTTGTGTATATATTAACCACATTTTTACATGTGTCATGTAAGCACTTTTTTGTTATGACCGAATTGGCCCATGTTACTTTAAGGGGCGTCCAGGGTTTTGGTGGGTCTATAAAACAGTAGGTTTAGATTCTAGATTACATTTTTTTGCTTAGGCTTTAGATTTAGGAACTCATTTTTGCAACGCTTAGGCTTGGGTTTAGGCTTAGGAATACGCTTAATCTACTGTTACGCCCCTTAAAGTAACATTGGCCACAGAATTAAAGGTTGCCATATTTTGTTTTACGCAGTTGCTAAAAGACTTCAGTTTTATTACTATTGATTTGGTCTGTTTTCTAAATATGGATGGATATCAATTTAGTTATGCAGATCAGCTGCAGTCTTGAGTAACTTTTGTGTAAAATTGCATGGTGAAGGTTGTATTATTTACTGACATTTTTTCCCCATACACATAAACAATTGTCTTGAACTTTTAAGACTCTTATATTATTAATATTTTAAGGCTAAACTGTTTGGATTTTGAGACTTTAATAGTCGTAATAGAAATTCGTGTCTGAAAACATAAAAGAAATTACTATTGCAAATTTGTAAGATACTTTTTTGTTACTTTCAAAAGATAGTTTGTTGTCTTTACGTATATATATTCAAGAACTGATTTTCTGATGTAAATTCACGTGAAGTAGTGGCCCGTTTGTATTCTTAAAATTGTAGATAAGGATTCAAATTTCAGTGTAATTCGGGTTTCAACTCAAGCTCACCCACAACCTAAGTTTACATCTTGGACGTATCTTAGATTGTAAAATTTTGGAATTTAGTTGACAATCACCTTCTGTTTTCAAGACGGTTTCACTAAATATATATGTTGTATAAATTAGCAAATGTCTTATATATATTTCAGAAATGTTTGTCTTAATTGTTAATGAAACAAAGTCTTAAATTTCAAATAGTTTGTGTATATTTACAGAAACAAAAGTCTAGATTTCAAGACGTGTGTTTCTGCAGTCAACTAAGACAGAATTGTAAATTTCAGGCGACGTTTCTTGCAAACAATTTGTTTTGTTTATTACCAGTTGCAATCAAGTTCAGTCAAGTTCGAAACTAGTATGTAAAAGTATACTTACAAGTACAAGTTTTGAGTTGGTCAGGTTGAATAATTTTGCGCGCATATTATGATCATGCTGGCCAATGTTACGTTTAGGTCGATGGCTATAGATTAAGCATTTTCCAAATTAAGCCTAAGCAAAAATATAGTCTAAAATTTAAACTTAGGTATCCTTTTATAGTCGCACAAGAACACTTGACGCTCCTATAGAAGTAACATGGGTCTTCATACTTGACGGGGCTGTTTAGCATGGTGCAACCGCATAGGTGTACGGGAGCCGGGGATCAATAAAATTTGCCGGAGCTATGGAGATGATTCGAAGCTAAGTAGTAAAAGCAATGTTTAATTTGCAAATTTCAGTCAATATGTTGTCAAATTCGTTTTTGTAGGTCTGAAATGTAAATAAAAGTGATCACTGGTGCGTTTTGGCCTTTTGAGCGAGGCTGTATTTTTTTGCAGATGGAACGCTTTGCAATAAGCGACCGACCGTTTGTTTAAAACTAAAGGGGCCTACCTACTGGGAGGCAAGGGTAAAGTCTACGAAGCTTGGGATCCGACTTAGTAAGGCTGTTATCAGTTTCCCCTCTTATTCGATTCACTACAGTACTAATGTTTTCAAAATTTAATTGTGCTTTAAAGATTCATATTTATTTGGTCCTGGAGTCATTTTATGCACTACAATTGGAACAACTGACGTTTATGGACTCTAGGGTTTAGGGCCTTTATCCGCTTACGAACTCTTATTAGGAATGACTAGTTTTGATTGGGACCCAAAATGGAGACCCCCTCTTATCCCACCTCTTATTCGGGTCACTACAGTACTTAAAATTTGAAACATTCCCAGGTATCACAGGAAAGCGCCTAAAATAGTCGTTTCACAAAAGAAGCAAATCCATTTGAGACAACGAACCAGTGCTCAATTTAAAAAATCCCGGACAACGTTCAGTTGGCAAGACAGGACGCTTTAAGGTTTTTAAAACACGCTGTAAAATTTCAAGAATTCATCTTATTTTTTAATGCGTTCCTTGTGTAAAATATACAAGGAAAATCGTTCTCTAAAATTGTTAGAATTCTGCGAAAATGTTTGATTCAATTACTAGCTACTTGAAACCATCGTTTTCCTGTTGCGGTCGAGCATTGAAAATTAGTCCGCAAATTTAAAAACGGACAGGTTATTTTTATTATGTGTCAGATTTATTTATACTAGCAATGGCGGACTAGTGTCTGGTTGCGAACAAAATAGAATATTTTACACCGCGTTCAAAGTTATTGAAAAAATAAATAGACTTCTTTTATTCACTATATTCATATGCTAAATATTATAATATACCAGAGTACACCTTAACGTAACCTGGCAGGGTACAACCGGAGATCTGGCTCCGGCAGAAAATCGACCTCCGGCTCCGGTAGAAATTTTGCCGGAGATTCCGGCAATTTCGGTAGTAAAATTTTGCAAAATATATATTGGCTAAAATTAACTAACCATCATTTCTACTACCTGAATTCGCCTTACCTCCGGCTGCGGCTCCGGTTCCGGCAAGTTTCGTTGACCTCCGGCTCCGGAATATTTCACCTCCGGTTGCACCCTGTAACTAGGTAATTGAAAAATTGCTTTTGTTACTTTCAACGCCGACCTATTTGCTGGTTGAACTACAATGCTTATTGCGTTCGTCTTTCCCGGCCAACAAAATAAACCCGAACTTGTAAATTGTCACAATAACTTCTGCCCTAGAAATGCCTTTTAAACAACATAAATTGCAACGAGTATTTTCATAACTCGCTTTAAATCATTCGACATACCATTGCAACAATTTGAAATGGTGACTAAATCAACCAAAATATCACATAACTTTGCCAATCTCAAGCTTCTGCTCAAATATGCGAGAAGAACGATAAATAAATCCGTCTAATATGCTTGCAACAGTGAATATGCCACCTATGATTGCGCAAACAGAAGTTGCGAAATGAGTTAAACTTTTCGGGCGATTAGTCAATTTGATCATAAGCGGCGAGAATTCGTACATTACGAAAAAGCCTGGAAGACCACTTTCGCCGCCAAGTGAAATGCGTTTTTGATGCTTGGTCACTGAGAATTGATGCGTCAAAATTGATGCATGCGAGGCAACTTCTGCACCGGTCAAATCGACGTATGTTGTAGGGACAATTTTAACAAAATATTGAAACATTGTCCCACCTGAAAACAAACAATAATATAATCTAGCAAAAAATTACAAAGTATACATAATTTCAAGAGTAGGTGCTCTTTAAATCAACGAATTCTTCCCACAACACTATAAAACTCAAATATTAACTTACACTATGTACATACAGCCAGAGGATAAATTTAATTGATATTACACAACATAGTACATATGTAGAACCTTAACTGATTCAGCATTACCTGCATGTGCAACAGATGCCACATCATTGAGCGGAAATGTTTTGCCTGGATATGTTTCACCAAACGACATATGATTAATAATATGGCTGGTATTAAAACGTTGAGGTCCAATTGAATGTAAATCGTGTACGTGAACGTGTCTATCCGTCATCGCTTTTCCAGGTGCTATATGAAAATTGCCTGCGACCTGCAACAAAACAAAAAAATAACATAGAAACGACTGTATCTGTATCGAGTAAACGGTTCAATGTTACTTTAGGGGCGTCCCGTTTTCTTGCGAGTTAGCAAGACGCACGAGTGCAAGCGCTTTTCAGACTGTACAAAATTTTTAAAGATCGGTGCAGGGGAACGAAAATTTTCGTAGTTCGGGTGATGCTTATATTATCTTTATGAAACTGTGCGAATATTTTTCGTTCAAAACATGGTGGACACGAACCTCCAATGCCCCCCCGTGAAGATGCCCTTGCAACAATATGCTTTCTTTGAGAAAACCGGAAAATGCGGGAGCTTTGACTAAACTAGGACCGCAGTTTATCAAATCAAAATAAGTTCACCATGCATACAAGCTCTGGTTGCTATTAGCTGTTTAGCTTCACTGCTGCCTTGCTAACTACGAGTCTCCGAACATGCCAAAAATTAAAAACAATAAATTATATACTTATGTTTAAAAAACGAAAACTTTAGAATTTGTAAAATTTAAAATAATTAGTTGTTTTGGCATTCTTAGTGCAAAGTAAAGCAACAACTCACCTTGGCCCATCAAACATATGCATACAATAATCAGTATATACCACTTATTGGTTTTCAAATTGGGCTGTTCATGACCACGCAAAAAATCGTCAATTTCAATTTTATTCAAAATTTTTTAAATTTTTAAACATTAAAAGATTGAATTTTCAATTTTTAAAATTCTTACAGCTGTACCATTAATTAAAAATCGCGACCAACTTACCTTGGTAACCGAAATATATCCAAATAATCGACATCCTTCTTTGGTTTTCGAATCAAGCGATTTAAGCCAAGCGTCATCGCGACACTGTGCTATTTTATCCATTTCAAGTAGACCCCATCCACGCATACGGTACGCTTTTTTAACGTCTGCACACGTATGACAGCACTTGATCCAGTCAGATTCGGCACCATAACAACTTGGGCATCCTGGTTTATTCATTGGTGGTCGTTCATTCTCGTCTTTACTGGTATCACTAGCCCCGGTAGTATCTTTTTGATCTTTATTGTCGGGATTAGCTCCAGTTGTAACGGCTGATGTTGCGCCAACCTCTTAAATGCTTATCAACAATTTCAGCCAACGTAACTTTGTGACTTTGTAAGTAAGCTTATTATTATAACTAAGAAACTAGTTAAGCTTTATTCACATGTGCATTAGTTTTTGTAGCAAGAAATTGGTGCTGGAAATTTTGTGAAAACTTTTCGAACATAACTGATACGTACAAGTTGTAGCCGCAAGTTTATAGGGCTTTAAGTTGTGACATGTTTAGTGGTTTAGTTCCCCAAAATAACGTCAAAATGTCCCGGGTTTAGTCCATAAAAATAGAGATACGTACCATGTTTCTCAGGCTCTGTTGAAATCGGTGCTCCATTTTTATCCAAACGAACACGTAGAACATTATGCTGGACGTCAGCTTGCTGTTCACCGGATACGTCCATTGAATCAACGCTGATAACTAAAAACAATAAAAGTATTCGGTACAGTGATGTAATGTGTAGTTTAGTTGGTAATCGAAACTAACTTTCACTAAAAGAATGTTCCGGATCATTATCTAAATCCACTTCCACGACATCATTCGATAATTATTGTTTCGTCGTTTGCGAAATTTTCGTTCGCGTACACTTTGGTCTGATCTTTGTGCTAGAGCTTTGGTATCCGCCGACGAATCCATTATCACTAATACTTTAACGTTCTGAATGATGCAGTATACCTATTTGTGTCTCGACATTATTGTATGTCAACGGATTATGTTGTGTAACAGTTGAATCAGTTTCGCTAACATTAAGTTTAATAGTAGCTGTAGTTGTACCCATGTGCAACTATCGTTAAGTGATGGTATTTCATACGTTTTCGACAATTGCGTACTATATCCAAGAAGACATTCGTTTACCGACGCTTTAAGCTTACAGAATTACACTATCAATAAATTTATACCTACTAATTCTTTTGCAGAACGATCTGTTATATATTGTTAAAATATCATTTACACGTGCTGGAACGGTGGCGAAAATACGTATGCGGGGCGTTCCAGCTTTAATATATAGATAAGCTTAAAACTAATAGTCTCGAATCTAAGACCAATGTTCCAATGTCATGCTTGCAGTGCAAGGTTCAAATATTTTATGAATTCATCCGCGATATTTTGTGTTAGAATCTATTAAATTCGGCATCACGGATAATTACACAATTATACGCTCCCTTTGACATAATTACATAAGTACGGGATCCTTGCGACCATTAAACTGGTATACTTGTAGCGCCATTGCTTTATAACATTTTAATACCATGACCCATATTTTCAAATGTGTACAGCAACTATCATCAGTTAGTAATAGGTTTTTAAACTCACTAACTATTGCAGTTGTTGTTGCTAAAGTCAAAATTGGTACAGGAGTGGAGCAAATCATATATGCAAAAAAATATGTGCTCAATTTTGAGCCTCAGCATTCACTGGTTACAAAGCTACAGGATCTATCACCAACAACACTGGTAATAGGTGCTACACACATTTGAGAATACGGATACACGGAGAATGACATAAGAATGACATACAATCGCAAGCGAGTTGGGGAAAAACGATGTCAAAATTAATTTTCAGTCGATCAGTTTCATTATCGCCTCCGGTTGATGTATCGACAAATAATTCTTCAACAATTTCCGGTGTCAAATAATCGTGAAGTTCACCGATAAATAATAATATCATGATCATTCCGCTTATCACAGTTACTGAAAAAAACAAACAAAAATGAATCGACCTAACGTGAAAACTCAACAAAATACGTACCTCGTTTTAAAAATATTTTCTATTTTCATATATATATATATATATATATATATATATATATATATATATATATATATATATATATATATATATATATATATATATATATATATATATTACGATTTAACCTCAATTCGTTTCCTAAATACTAGGGATCGACCGGATATCTGGCTCCGTCTCCGGCAAAAAATCCACATCCGGCGGCTCGGGTATTATAATCTGCCGGATATTTATTCTGAAAATCTTCAAAAAATTGAACTGCATAGTTTATTTTTGATAGGATATTGCAAGTTTATGTTATCGAGCAGGATAACAACAGTGCAAAAATTTATGCATTCCGCCTGTCAACTAATATTAATTATTAGTAATATTATAGTTTCGTTGGTTCTATTAGTAAATGTCACAACTAAATATTATTAAAATTCGTCACCATTTTTTCTGTTACAAAAACTATGTGCATACGAAATATACAGTTCCTGCTTCGGCAACTGCCGAAGCCGGATATTGAACCATCCGGCTCCGGCTTTTTTTGATATCTGGCTAAACCCTGCTAAATACGCAATAAAACCAACCAAAGCGGACTTAATATCGAGTGTCCCGTAAGAAAATTAAGCACTTACATTAACATATATTGCTATCATGTTAATATAATCTTGTGGATGCTGATTTCCTTATTTTATGTAGTCTCGCGACCTTCACTCACTCATTCAGTACAGTTTGAATTTGAATTTAATTTAGCAAGCGACGAAAAAAAACAATATTTTGATAAACAATTTAAATAAGCACACTGAAAACATACTTACTAACTATCAACAAACTTTAAATGCAATTTTAATCTATATATTAAAGCTGGAACTTCCCACATACTTATTTTGGGCAGCGTTCCAGCAGATTTGTATTCCATATACAAATTTGGTTCTATACTTCTAAGTGAAAAATTCTAAAGAATGTTGTTATTCCATAAGACGAAGCCTGTTTGTTTAATTTGGGACGAGTATTTCCTCTGTGGATGATGGATCCAAGGGTCCATCATTTCTACCAACCGAAGTGGACTAAGAATTTGTATTCGTACCGAATGCACAATTGTCAATCAAGTTTTAAGGCTTAAGTACAGGCTTGCTTGAGCAAGTCCTTCAAAACATATGTCAAAAGCACAATGTATTTTAAGAGAGTTGCACATGTGTTCAACTACGGACTACTAGTTTAAATTAAACACCAAAAACTTAGTAATAATAATAATATTCTACCAACCTGCACCACCGGTCAAAGTTCTGATTCTAAAATCTTCAATCGGTTTCGAATATGCATCGAGATCACGAATACGACCCAAAATATTGACCATCGTAGTTTTGTTACAATATACTTGTGTTAGATCTGTGTCGATACCACTGGTACGAAACCCGTTAAAGCTACTACCGATACCAATGCGCCATTATGTATGATGACCACAGAAAGACATGTTTTCAATTTACAACTAAAATTCAATTAATTAATATTTTCAATTCTACAAAACATATTTAATTTACAGCCATAGCCAAAGCATAAATCATCTAACAGCATCACGGTTGCTATACGTTCAACATTGAACTCTCAAATGCCAAAACTTTTACACTCAACTTTGATGAAACTTGTGGCCCATGTATAGAACAGGGCCGGTACAGTAGTATAAGCCTATTCCTAAGCCTAAGCCTACGCAAAAAAATTAGTCTAAAGCTTAAACCCTTAAACTGACTCTATTATAGCCCCTCCGGAAAGCGATCCGGCCCTGTTCTATACATGGGCCAAACTTGTAATGAAATTGATAAACGTTGACATTTTTTAGACGTTTTACAAGCTGAGGCCCATGTAAAGATCAAGGCCGGAAATGTTTTTCGTGATACCAGAATAGAGTAAGCTTAAGCTTTAGACAATTTTTTTACTTACTTGGCTTAGGCTTAGGCTTTACGCTTTGGCTCAGGCTTAGGCTTATGCTTAGTAAAGATCAAGGCCGGAAATGTTTTTCGTGATACCAGAATAGAGTAAGCTTAAGCTTTAGACAAATTTTTTACTTACTTGGCTTAGGCTTAGGCTTTACGCTTTGGCTCAGGCTTAGGCGTATGCTTAGTAAAGATCAAGGCCGGAAATGTTTTTCGTGATACCAGAATAGAGTAAGCTTAAGCTTTAGACAATTTTTTTACTTACTTGGCTTAGGCTTTACGCTTTGGCTCAGGCTTAGGCTTATGCTTAGTAATATGCTTATATATTCTGTTCCGCCCCTGTTCTTTACATTGGCCCAAGCTGAAAATTTTGAGGTAAAAACGCCACTGTTCTTCTTACACTGACCCAAACTGAAAACCTTGAGGTAAAAAATTTCCTGGCTACGCTTCCGACCATAAACACTAAAAATATAGTCTTGCTTGATGTTACAGGATATACTATTTCAAACACTACATGCGAAATTCAGTAGTGTTGTCTCAATCGTCGTATGGCGTACAAAATCGCCGGCAAGCGTATACACCTACAGTTCTTGCAAAAATCAACCTTTAGCTTCGATATAACTGCTAGCAGAAAATCCGGCAATTTCAGCTATATATGTTTATTCGTAAAGCACCACATTGTTTCCAAGACCCTGCACCTCCAAAGCAACGCATAGTATTAACTTTCGAATTAAGTTTGTTAAATACAATTGCAATGATTAGACTCCCCACCATAACTCTTGAAATGTCGTATCAAGACTGACAGAACGCATTTTGGAGTCAGAAGTAGGTCCAAAAAACTCGTACCCTCCAGACTCGATCCATACTTAAAACAAAATTCGACAGTATCCAAACTGTTTTAGTTAAGATGTAACCTATAGATGTGGAAAATACCAGAACAGGTCAACAAATTTTATTGAAAGTAAAATAGGCAGGGTGTACTGTAGTGACACGAATAAGAGGCGGTCGCCATTTTGAGTGCCAGAGTCCGTACCCCTAATAAGAGTCCGTAAGCGGACAGTCTCAACTTAGAGAGTCCCTTCGGGCTCGAGCGTCAAGCTCCTATAGCTCAGCGGTCATCGTAAACGCCTTCCATCCGAGAGACTGGGGATGGAATCTTCTTGAAATTACATTTCATATGAAAATATTCATGTGACAAAGGGTTAATGGAAAAAATCTCAGTTTGTATCTTTAAACTAATGCATCATTAAAAGAAAAGTAATGCGTCATTGAAAGATATGGCCCGTACAAACCAAACATGACAACGAAATTTACTTTCCACAATCAAACGCATATAACCAAAGAACCTAAACACAACAAAAATTGTATTTTTAGTGCGTTTTAGACAGGTGTGATCGAATCTTAAACCGGAGTGCTCATGTACTTAAATAAAACAAAGTGTACTATTCACAACATTTTCATCCCAGTGGCCCTGTTTTACTACATATCACCAACTAGAAATTGTTGGCACACACAATTTTAATCTAATATATGAGCTCTACTTTTACACAATTTCGATACAAGAACAGTTGCTGACGTCGACCTGGATAAACGATCCTACATATTTCGTTTCAAGACAAAAGTGTTTTTCATAGACTTATATACTAAATATGGGTTCAAAAACTTGATTAAAAATTGAACCGAAGCTGTATATATGATTCTTAAAATTACACGTTTTTTATTTACAGAATAGGAATCGTATATGTGTGCGTTAGTTTCCAAATTAGACTCCATTTGCCTAAATATTGAACCTTTCGCTAAGTTAAATGTACTTTCTTAACCTTAAAACAATTAACACTGCACTGCTTCGGTGTGTTTGGCTCCTAAACGAATTTCAGTGCTACATTAATAGATAATATCATAATTTCTTAAAATTTCTAACCAATCTTTAACCGTTTGCGCCCATGTAAAGATCAGTGGCGGAACGTTTCTCTGTGGGTCTGCAAGAGGAAGGTTAAGCTTCAGACTAATTTTTTTGCTTGCCTTAGGCTTAGGTTTAGGCGTAGGCTTAGGAATATACTCATTCTGACGCTTACGCTTAAAAATATGCTTATAATACTGTTCCGCCCCTGTTCTTTACATTGGCCACTGTTTGAGACAGACATTACAACCGTTTTGAAACAACATAAATCACATAAAACAATACAAAGACTGGTGAAATGTATCGCCAACTGCACAAAATGAAACCTAAAAGAACCATTGATAACTACGTAATTGCAATGCAAATGCAGGAGAGTCCGTCGATAACACCTAATTGACACCAGTCTTTCACAACATCAACGAAAGCAAACAAACAGATTGGATTGCAGAAATCACTCTTAGCAAAACTTGAAAACAATTCTTAGAAATGTGAAACATAACAATTCAGTAATAATACTGTTTATATAATTGTCACACAACAAATTCGGATAATTTTTTACAATAAACAAAATAAATTTAAGCAAAATGAAAATAATTATTTTGGTAAATAGGTTGTATATTTCATAAATTTCTGCAATTTATAATAAACAAACAGGCTTATAAAAACATACACAACGGTCAGCACGAAACGATTTGTATTTTCTGGTACAACTGCGTAGACTTAATACCATTTCAATTGCAAAATTATATATGCCTCAAACAGGTTAATTTTTGAATACTTAGAAACGTAAACAATTCATTTTACGCTTTAAGCAATTAATGGACAGCTCCATCAAAAAAGGGCCCCAAACATTTTTTACCCCCTTTCCGCCGGATGGAAAAAACGGACAAGACGACGAACCCCCACCGCCGAAGGGGCCAAAAACAAAAACCCTAATCTATCCCTTTTCCCCTGTCGGCGGGGAAAAACAAAAAAACCGAAAAAACAAAAAAAAAAAAATCAAAACGCAACCCCATTATTCAAAAAAACCTTAAAATGCATAACAAAATGTGAAAAATGTGAGCAACTGCTAGCTCTGCGTTCAGTGATTGGAAAGTTCCAAGAATTATCACAACCTGGTCATAGGTGCTACACACATTTGAGAATACGGTCATACGATAGAATAGTGTTGTGCACTCGAATAGAAGAAAAAGTTATCGATAATAAAAAAAGCCAACACAAAGTTACGCTGAAACAAACATGCGACAATGGCCGAGTTGTAGATATGTAAAGTCGAGCTTGCTTAAACTAAGTTCGTAAAACGATTTAACCTAACCTAGCAATTTGACAGTGAATACATCGCCAAACTCTCCTTCTTGGAAAATCTCTCATGTTCAGCCTCCGATCGAAAATTTTTCACAGAAATTGTATATACATACCTACGTACGTACCTGGAGAAAATCAAAATGGTTCATGCCAATTTTAAACTCCGACAAAGCAAATTTAAGCGCAGATGACCACAAAATAAAGAAAAATTACAAAAAAATATAATCTTTTACTGCCCTGGTTTTTTATCCCAGAAAGGAGGTTTTCTAAAGAAACTCACATTTATAAAGTACCGCATGTTGGACACAGGCGCAACATACGTAAAAGCCCCCATTCGAGTACTGGCTTGCAAAATGCCAGATTTACTGCTCAATATGATTTTGATAAATTTACAGCAAAACCCGTTCGAGATGATAATACAATATTTTTCTCACTGTACATACTCAACTAAAATTTAATAATTCAAGCATAATTAGCTGATAAACATTAATGTTGAATTTAAAAATTTTAGTAATTTGTTTGCAAAGTATTATCAAAAAAATCTTTCGTAACGTTCCTTTTTATGAAATCAGTTCAGTTAAAGTTTTCAAAACTATCCGAAAGTTATAGATCACTTCAATCTCCCTTCGGGGCACAAATTTTATAAAAAATACAAAAAATTCATTACCGAAATTGCCGGTGATGTCCGGCGGAAATTCTATCGGAACCCCGAAGGCAGATTGTTTGCCTGGCCCGGACGCAAATCTCCAGGCTTACCTTTAAAACTAGCATAAGTTTTATGCATCAACGCCATATTGTGACTAAAAATTCTTGCTAAACCCTTCTATTTCATTACAATCTACAACACAAATCATTAAAATGTGACTCAAAACATATCTCTAGAACCCAGCCAATATAAACAAAAATAAAAACACCTACAAACCAAGCATTATCTGCTTTTCATTAGACGTTTCGTTTCCGTCTAGTGGATTTTGATTAACTCGACATCGAATATAAGAGTGGCTTTTTTCGGAATGACACCAGGAATCCCGTTGTCCCCATAAGCATAATCCGGCGATACGGTCAGCTTTGCTCGTTGGCCAACAGACATTTGTGCGACGCCTTCATCCCATCCTGTAAATGTAGATTCAAATAACGAACACGAAGATAAAAATTTGACGAAAATGCAGAGATAATTCCGAGACAAATAACAATATGCTCATTTTAGTTTTGACTTTGACGCAGGAATATAAACGACTGTTCCTTTGAACCAAGTACGTACATACTTGGCTTATTAATAAAACGGATTGGAAATCAGTACGCACAGAAACTTCCGTTATTCACAGCTAGCGATATTTTACATTGATTTTTAAATGGATGGGACGACCAAGATTATTGTTAGTATTTGTCACCGAAACCACAAAATTTTATAGGTCCGGTATTTTTTGTGAACATGTGCCAGAACCAAATTATAGCCAGTGCCGATTCTTAGTTTGAGATTTTGCCGGGTCAATTCCAATAAACCGTAGTACAAGTAGTATAAGATGCTTAAGAAACTATCATAAAGAATGTTTGATAATTGTTATAAACGCAAACACTTAAACCCTAACATACAGAAACAGCTCATATGTAATTAATTACATAAGAACGGTTCGTTTTAATTAATATGTTTCAAGTACATAGGCAACCGACATCGCAGGTTTATAAACAGATGCACTGATATATGCTATCAATTGAACTTAACGGCGTTCAAACGCACTGTGAAGTGCAAACATATCACTGTGTTAAGTGAAAAATATCGGCAAAGAATCGATAATTTTTTGCAGTACCGATGCCGATACTCGTGAGAAAATACCGAATATTAGGTACGATACAGATGCCGATCAATCGGCGCATCCATAATTTTTGTATCCAACATCCATATTTATTACAAGCATCCGTTTAATAACATATAAACATTTCATACGTACCTTTGATCACTTCACCGGCACCCAATTTAAATTTGAAAGTTTTCCCACGATCTCGCGAAGAGTCAAACTTTTTACCATCAGTCAGCGTTCCAGTATAGTGAACTTCAACAGTCTGACCCTTCTTGGGGTAAGTCGCATTATCGCCGCCAGAAATATGTTCAACGTCGACACCCATGACAAACAGTATTTTCGTATGATTTATGGGTTAACTAATAACAATACTACTGAGAGTTAGCCAATTAGCACAACAAAGCAGCTGAAATGCACAAAAGAATAATGTACAACATTCTTGGGTGCGATGACCAACTTAACGACCCTTTAAATGCAAAAATTCGCAAATAAATCATGAAACGATACTCCGCCCACAGCAACACTAAGGTACAAAATATCTCTTAATTATACGTGATTGACAACTTTTTGTCGCATTGGCCAATGAAATAGACCGCGGGTTTGATATTGTAATAAGACTTAGATATGTATTTTTGAACCTTAATTCCTATAAATTTTCATGAGCAGATAAGATTGAATCGATAATGAGAAGCTACGAATCGTTAGTGAAAATTCGCATCGAATCGCTCCGCAAATTATTTTCAATCCCATCCGCATCATTAATTTGCATGCCTCGATTGTTGAAACTTTTATACTTCAATATCACTTTTCCGTTTCAGCTATTTTGATCACTACAGGTTCTGGTTATTTTTACTATCCGTTTACACCCCGCGTATTATTAAGCCAACCGTGTATTTTGAGATTCTCAACAATGAATCTAGTATATTTACTTTTAAAACTTCAAAAAATTTAAACCATCATTTGTATTTATGCCAACTATCATGGAACTAATTGAATTACTTTTACATTTTTCTGTCATACAACAATGCAAATGTTTGCCTGTACCCAAGTATGTTCACAACCTTTATTGGGTTGCATCGCTGGAAAACCTGGTAACTTACTTTTACATATTTTTTCTGTCATAAAAATAATGCAAATGTTTGCCTGTACCGGAAAATGCTTGCCTATACCGGAAAACCTGGTAAATATGACCAGTGCTATTTTAGGGGCGTAACAGTTACAGTATATCTCACCATATTCCTATTACTAATTATAAACCTAAACTTCAGCGTAAAAATAAATTTATAACGAAGTCTGAGAAAAAGCAAAAATAATGGCCTTAATCCTAGCCACATCTTCAATTTATAGAACGCAGGGAAAACTGAATGCCTTTAAACAGTAAAACGGGCCGAACAAATATTGCAACTGAACGCGACGTAACAAAAACATAGAATGGCGGAATAGGGTCGTTGCTAGTGTTAAAAATGCAGTGTTGTGAGATATAAACTTTGTCACGGAAACACTTTGTGACCTCAATACGAGGGTGACTGATATTTATTTGGTCTCTCCATAGGGTACCCTCCCCTGCTATTTGGACCTTACGGACTCTTAATTGCTAGGGTGCAAACGAAATGAATTCCAACCCACTAAACTTTAATCCAGGAATTTTTAATTCCGGTAAAAATTTATCAGAACCGGAAGGTGAAAAATGCCGGAACCGGAATTCCGGTTGCACCCTGCTAAGGCCAGTCGCTCAGTAAGGAACTCACAATCAATGTTCATAAAACACGTTTTGCAAAATATAATTTACTGTGTATGAACGTAGCACAATTAAAAAGATTTGCTGAAGTACCTCTGGATTAAGCGTAGCATAAACAGTTATTTTGATCAGTTTACATCGCAGGGCGAACAGTGGTATAATCATATTCCTAAGCCTAAGCCTCTACTAAGGCAACACAATCTAAAAAAAGCTCATTAAAATTATAGTCCGCGTTAAAGCCTATGCACATGTCAGTGGTCATTAACTTCACTATAAAGACCACGATAACGAGTATAGAAATAACCAAGCATTTTGAATAACGTGAAACAACGAATTACAACAAAATTGCAGATATACGTAATAGTCATTACTTCATTTTAAGCTTTGTATTTTTTCTAACACATCTATTTTTCTTCGATTTTCTTGTCACAGCGCTATTACTTAGCACTTCGCTAGCGTTTTCTTCTTGTTTCACATCACATTGCTCGGATTTTACTGTTACTGACGGCTCCGTGTCATTCAAGGTTACAACCACTGCTTCTACTACTGGCTCTATAACAAATGTTTAGATAAAAATAACAAAATCTAAATCACTGCTGCGGTTTGGAATTTTGTGTTCTTTGAATAAAATATCATTAGCCCCGTGTCCTGCAAACGTGATATAAAGTTGTTGCAATGGCATAGCCACGCGCGCTTCCGAAGTCAAAATTCGGTTTGTACGTTTGCATCGGCCTGCGACCGCGTCACCTTTAATGGGTGCAAGACTGTAGTAAAGGTATATTTTAGCATACATACAATGTGTGTAATCGATTGCCTTAATTTGAACTTTATTAATATTCTGTTGAAAAGAGTCAAGACCTTCGCGAGCTAGTGAAACATACCGAATGTAACCTGAATTCATGAAATCGTGCGGTAAAATTTCACTAACTTCGATTTAAAACATTACATACCTTCATCGTCAACAACTTCATTTTTAATCTCTGTCTTTAATTCGTTTTTGATTTCTGTCTTTAACACTGAGTCAGATGGTGTAGGTTCGTATGAATAGCAGATTCCAGCGGCGTTTAGCTTTGCATTCTTCTTTTTAAGTCGCTTACGCATTTTAGATTTCAATTTTAGCTAAAACATTGACAAAAATTTTGTATTACGTAACATAACTTACTGTATTGTTATTTTACAGTAAATAATGTAATACGATCATAGCAAGTACGTCACCTATCTAAAATGACCACGAAAGCTACACCAACGACAATTTTTAACTTTTACGCAAACGAATGTTTTGACGGCACATAATCAGCGTTCAAACGCATCAAACAAAGATTAAACGAGTTCCATCAAAACCATCAATAACTGCGATAAATTATTTAAACTTGAATACCACTCCTACCAATACGGCCATGCGCTAAAATCCGTGTAGCTTGGTTGCTGAAGTTAAACACATGGATTAAATTCTCGTGTGTTTCAATCTAAGGTTCAATTTCTATCAAATCAAAATCCATAATTTACCCAAAATCACCAAAGTACAATGACAGTTCAAGTATTTAAACGTAATGAAAATTTCCAATTCGTTAAGGTTCAATATTCCAGCTGAACTTTATAATATGCAGTCCGGTTGAAACACCAAAAACACACTCTAAATAATAGTCCTACAGTGTTTTGGCCAGTGATAAAACAATAGATTTCAAATTAAACAGTTCCAGACTGATTCTGATTAATTTTTTCGCTTGGTTTACCCAAATTGTCTAAAGCATAAACCGATGTAACAGTATGTACCCCTACGCAACGACAACCCCTTACCAGTTTCTTGTCACTCTTGGCAGAATTTAGCCTTTCAGCGTATATCTGAGGCCATCTTGACTTGGTGAAGAAACCAGGATTTCGTCGGCTCCCATTGGCAAACGTTCCTTTACAAAACTGAAACATAAGCGCAGAAGCTTCTTAACGTTGGCAACTTAAAGTCAGACGGCAGTTGCCTGGAAACTTCAGATACACCAATTTGTATAGAACAAAACAGTTGAACGCTGCGTCAGCACAGCCTTAAGTTTTTTCCACCGTTCGCGTATGAGCAGAAAAAAAGAACCCACTTAGCAATTTTATTTTTGGGCTGAATAATAAATCGTACAGTTATTCCAACCTATTTTAGATGCTTTTGCTACAAAAGAAAGTCGGGCTTCGTCTAACAAAGTGCATTGGATTTTTTAACTACTGATTCACTGGCTGCACCGTTGCAAACGTTAGCATTAATTGATAAACGGTGATAGGTGCTACATACATTTGAGAATACGACAGAAGCAAGATAAGAAACATCCATCATGAAACGATTTTTGCTAAACAATACAATATCACCAACCTGACTGAGTGGAATGTACTTGCATTTGAGCAATTTTTCAAACATCAAATAGTTATGCATCGTATCAGCAACCACTTTTGCGACAACATCCGATGTAAACTGTACAAATCCAACACCTTTGCTGCGCGCAGACTTTTTACTCCGCATCACTCGGACCTAAAAGCAACAAAACTTATCATGTCAAGTTTTGCAGCACGTATTGTATCTTGACTTAAACGGGCTGCAAGGCAGATGGATTTTGCAAAACCAACTACCATCTCTTCAACCGAAAACTTAATTTTCAAAAATATCTTCCTCAACACAACCTCCAGAGGTCACGGCATATGTGTGCTCTGCCATGATCTGACTATGACGTTATACATGACTTAGTCATGCGAGCCTCTGAGAACAAATTGTATCATAAAAATGATGGTAAATAAAGTATCATGATAAATTCTCTTCCGCCAAAAAACCATTTCGCAAAAAACATAAAAAGCTTGCGTGAGAATTGAACGCATAATTACTTGTTTAACAAATTTAAGTTCCAACTAAACATCGCTGCTAAATGGAAACATACTAACTTTGTCAACAGGACCAAATTGTTTACAATATTCTAACAGTTGAGGCTCGAAGAATCCATTGGGCAGATGGGAAAACTGAACAACACCTTTTGGCATTATTACAACACTTTTGTACACTTGTAATGTTGCGTCAGATCGTCTCGATGACGCACGATTGGAGTAAACTGTACAAGCTAAACAGACTTGCAATATGAAAAATGTACATATTGGAGCTCAGAAAACAAACAGTCAATATCATCAAGAGTGGATGATGTACACCTTGCAGAAGAGTGTGCAAATGCTTGGGCTGTGCATTGTACTAAATGCACCAGCACGCGTTGCATTTTAGTTCGACCCCCCTCAATCAGGGGGTTTAAGCAAGAGATTAACAATAAAGTATGTTTCAGTGCACCTACCCCCCCCCCTTAAACAAGGACGGGGTTACAATTTACTCCTAGCATTACTACGATATGAAACTGCATACAGACCCCCTAAACAAGGGGGGTACGCCAAAAACGAAACGCGTGCCGGGTACATTCTTTAATACACAGAATGTACCCAGTTGCACACTCTTGTTATAAAGAGTAATCATCCACTCTTGATAGCATTTACTTATGTTGCAGCCAGGGTGCAATCAGATGAATAGGAATTGAAATTTTGACACTTTAACTTTAATCTTACTTGTTATGATACGTTGCATAAAATTATGTATTTATCTAAATTGTTTTCGATGAGTTAACTTATTACAATTAGATAACTTAGCGATGTTGAAAACTAAATAGCGTTATACAGTTAGACACAATTGTGTGCAGAAACCAGGAGTACACGCGATTTTAATTCAGTTTTGAAACTGCAAATGTAAATTATAACTGCGCCTATAACCACAATTCATCGCGAAACGGCAGCCCCTATCACGGTACTCGCGTCCACGTAAATTCTGGTTGCACTTTATTCTGTTCATAACCGTGGCCCATGTAAAGATCAGGGGTAGAGAGTTTTTCTGTGGTACTAGAATAGAGTAAGCAAAAGCTTTACTTATTTTTTTGTTTGGCTTATGCTCAGTCTTGTGCTTAAGTTTAGGCTTAGGAATATGTTTATAATACTGTTCCACCCATGTTCTTAACATTGGTCATAACTGTAGATAACCTATTATACTGAGAATAAACTTAGTTCTAAGAATAAGTTTTTTGCAACTCCGCTTCACTAAACACATCAGGTCCAAGCATAAATTTATTTTAATGGCAATAACAAGATAACAATGAATAGTAACAATAACCTATAAACCGTACACACCAAAATCGAATTCTAATCTGTAATCATACGATCGAACACAAGAGAGGTGGTTACAAATTTGCCAATAAATTGTATGCAATCAAAATACGTTTTGTTTTATGCAATACAAACAATGTTCTCTTTAAATTAAGCATACAAAATGTTAGATCTACTACAGACCAAACTGCGTATCAGCACATAATCCATAAATCGTTATACCGAAAAGTAGGATAACGCAACGAACAAACATCATTACGAATAATTTTCAAACATGCTGCTGTCAGATTGTTTCCAATCTATCTCTTCGAACCACTCTGTTTATCAGATGAAACCGATGCTTTACTTGCTGACGAGCGCCGACGAGCTAATTTTTCAGCGTGTTTTTCCTAGAGGAAATACCGTCGTAAACTATCAGTAGTTGTAAGCGTTTACGAATATCGATAGAGGCATTAGTTATTAACTAACTTTTAAACAATAAATAAATAAAAACAACACGAATAAAATAAAAACGACATTGTGTTGGTGTGAAAATACAAATAGTTGTTCGCTAGCCATTATAAAAACTTAAACTTTACTAAAACTCATTCTTACGCTTAGGTTTATGCTTAGGAATATTCTTATACTACGGTTACGGCCCTGTTCTATACACTGGCCATGTTTTCTTAGAAGTTTTATGTCAACTTCACTTTATGTACAACTGAAATACATAGCGTAAGTTTCAGACTATCACTGTTCAAATGGTTTACTAACCTTTAATTTTTGCTGGATCAATTTTTGGTACGTAGCCGCTTCAATTCTATTTTTTGCCTGTCGTTTCTTTCGCAGTGCAATACGACGGCGTTTGCGTTGCAACACCATAGGAGTTATTAAGCGCTGAATTTTAGGGGCTTTCGACTTCGGCCCTTTTCCTAAAGCCCCAATATATATCAAGTAATGTGTTGTTGGTCCAAAAACAACAAATGAGGCAAATAGTGAGTTAGTATTAATAAAAAATGCAGGATATCGATTTCATAATAAAACAATAGCCTAATGAAATCTCAACAAAAATATATACATACTACTAGAGTGCGCGCGGATATACGGCTCCGGCAAAAAAGGCCTATTGGTACAGTTGGACAGGGACAGCAAGAACAGTGTTGGAGCATTGGGGACAGATTCTCGTATTTTAACATGCCTTTAAAACTTCAAAAAATTGAAACCATTACTTGTATTTATGCCAACTACCATGGAACTGATTGACTTACTTTTTCATATTTTTTCTGTCATAAAAATAATGCAAATGTTTGCCTGTACCGGAAAATGTTTGCCTATACCGGAAAACCTGGTAAAGATGACCAGTGCTATTTTAGGGGCGTAACAGTACAGTATATCTAACCATATTCTTATTACTAATTATAAACCTAAACTTCAGCGTAAAAATAAATTTATAGCGAAGTCTGAGAAAAACAAAAATAATGGCCTTAATCATAGCCACCTCTCCATTTTATAGAACGCAGGGAAAACTGGATGCATTTACAGTAACACGGGCCGGAGAAATATTGCAACGGAACGCAACGCTACAAAAACATGGAATAATGGAATAATGTCGTTGTTAATGTGTTACAAATGCATTGTCATGAGATATTACACTTTGTCGCGTAAACACTTTGGATACCTTAGGCACGGAATAAAGAATTGCTAGCTACACGTACTAATATATGAATGCTATCTTGTATAAGATTTGAATTAATTGTCCGACTTCGGCTCGTAACGCTACAAAAACATAGAATAATGAAATAGGGCCATTGTTGAAGTGTTAAAAAATGCATTGGCGTGTTGCCACGTACACACTTTGGATACTTTAGGCACGAAAGAAATGTTGTCCGGAGTTCAGACTATCTGGCGAGGATCGTCGTTTTTGGAATACGGTCGCACCCTGACACATACAAGGTGTACAACAGCCACGTCCGAAGAAGGGTTTGCAGCAAAATGTTCTAATTGCTTTAAATTGAAATTCTGTAACCCCAAATCCCGCATACTTAAAGATCCGCTGTTTCCACCAAATTTAGTAACAGCCAATGCACCTACCTTCCTTTGGAGTAACCGTGCGCCGCACAACATACTGGCGAACATCATCCTCTTTTGACAAATTAAACAATTTTCGAATTTTTGATGCACGCTTGGGTCCCAGTCGACGAGGGATGACTTTATCCGTCAAACCAGGAATTTCTTGCTCGCCTGTAATTAAACTCTCAAGATCTACAGTACACAACAGCAATCTAACAACTTCACAATCAAATCTCAAAAGCAACACAGTAAAATCTTTCAGTATCAAGACTACTTCTCGCACCAACCTTCACGATATGAGATTTCGCTGAGAATAACAGTACTCAAATTAGTTTAAGCAACTTCAAAGTGAAATCAATCATTATCTTCACGTCAAAATCAGCTAAACGTCTATAACTATTTAAACTTACCTTTCGTGACAATAACCAAATTGAGAACTGACAAATTTGAATCAACAATGCATCCACGAACAGATTTACGTTTGCGTGATCCATGTCGTTTTGGTCGAAATATTTTGTGACGCTCATCAAGCAACAAACGTACACGTCCGTTAGTCAAAACGCCTTGCATCATCGGGAATCCTTGTTTATCATTGCCTCCAGTGATACGAACGACATAGCCCTATCAAACAGGAAACTGAATTCTGTACAGGTAAAAACCCAACGGGCACAATTTTAAAACAATCACCTACTAATAAATCGAAACATAAATCTAAACAAAAATTTATGGAGTATATATTGTATCATCCATGGTTCTTTGCACTGATCCTATTTTACATAGTTGCATACGAACCTTCCATTCATCTCCAAGACTACTTGCGTCAACTTCTTGTGCCATTCGCCTGTCGTAAAATATCCGCAATTTTCTTTCATCGTCTACTTCTATTAACTTTTGGCACCCTGTTGCAGGATTTGCGATGTTCAACTTAAACAACAAACCGATACAACGCAATGTTTATTCATATATAGCAATGTTCTATAAATGTTCCCGACGTACTGAACAGAGCCCTGAGGGCATTCCCGTTATCGAATCAGAAAAATTTTGTACTGCGCTGAAAATCCCGTTAAAATGCTACCACCTTTTACGGCACCAGCTCAGTTATCATTAGAAATCACGATTTAGACCAGTTTTCAACCATTTTGAAAGCACACATGTATGTATGCCTATAAATTAAAGCACTGTTCAAAAATCTCAATAGTTGCACACAATATTTTTAAAAAAACCCGTACCTTCATTTTGTACAACAAAAACTAGTCAGAAAGTGTCTGTTAAACGTATAATTACCTTCTTCTGAAAAATATAAATACATTTAAAGCTCATAACGCAAAAATAAATTTCAGAGTAAAGGTAACCATTGACCTGGGCAGAATACATCACATTGTTAAATTTCTGTGTATATCTGCTAATGAGTGATTGCACGCAATTATTTCTAAGTTACCTATATCCAGGGTGCAACCGGAATTCCGGTTCCGGCATTTTTTCACCTTCCGTTTCCGGTAAACTATTACCGGATTTAAAAATTCCGGTGTTATAATTTGGCCGTTTTCTTAACTTTAATTTTTAAGAATCTCTTTTCAAAGCCACTTGTACTCCGAA
Organism: Enoplolaimus lenunculus; assembly: GCA_030248215.1. Classification (NCBI taxonomy): domain Eukaryota; kingdom Metazoa; phylum Nematoda; class Enoplea; order Enoplida; family Thoracostomopsidae; genus Enoplolaimus; species Enoplolaimus lenunculus. The sequence goes on from JASANG010000555.1 coordinate 91,074, forward strand.
CATAAGCCATTGATGGTGGATTTAACTTCAGTCGATGATGAAAATCTAAAAAACACCAAATAAAATAAATAGCTATGTTCGACTAAGGTTATTTCACAAATAATAGAGCAAAAAATAAGATTAAAATGAAATTTTTGGTGAAATGCAGTTTTTACTTTCCGGTTCCGGTAAAATTTTCAAATTCCGGTTCCGGTTCCGGTAAATTGTAATTCCGGTTGCACCCTGCCTGTATCTTAAACCGAAGTGGTAATCGGCAGTAAGTGACCGACCTAAGGTTGAGAATTATAATAGCTTTAAGCAAAATCTGCAAGAAAAGCCACTGGGCCAACGGCGTAGTTAGAGGGTGCAACGGTTTTTAGTACTGAGTTAGCAGCTAAAAATGAGGGACGCTCCCAGGAGGTACAAATTATCAGCCCAGCGCGCTATCCACTGATCTACGCCACCTCACAATCAACTGCTGAATTTTTCTGTTATGATGCCTTATAAGAACTTCAACATTATACACATGTATCTGGGTTCTTCCATGTTTTACTGCTGCTACATATGAAGGAACTGCATATGCAGCAGTCATTTTACCGATGTACAGCATCAGCATGAGGTTATTATTTGCCTCCATACATCCGCATGTGACATCCCCCCGTTTTTTACAAGGTCGTCCCTTGACCTCCAACTTATGTATTTTTGGTTCTAGCGCGGCAGTTTGCCATTGCGGTCCCATCATGGTCACCATTTAGTTCTGACTTAGCAGCTGCATTGAGGCACGTCCCCAGAAGGTTTCGGACTCGATCGACAGATTATCAGTCCTGCGCGCTATCCATTGAGCCACGCCGCCTCAAAAGTTACTTGTGACATGCGGATGCATAGAGACAAGTAATAACCTCATGCTGCACATCAATAAAAATCAATGCTGCACATGTAGTGCCTTAATATGCAGCAGCAGTAAAAACATGGAAGGACCAAGAAACATGTGTATAATGTTGAGGTTCTTATAAGGCATAAAAACAGGAAAACTCAGCAGTTGATTGTGAGTGTGAGTACGTATACGTGGCTTGTGTATGTGCAGAGTGTGTAATGTCAAGACATATACATACTCGTGCACATATACCACCACAGGAAATTAGGATATCGGCCGCGTGGTGTAATGGGTAGCGCGCTTGACTCGCGAGAGAGAGGTCCGAGGTTCGACTCCCGGCGTGGCCATATCTATCAGAGAAATTAAGTGGCAAAACAATAAAATTCGCAGTACTTCGGAGAAAAGGGGTCGTCCCGACCGTGCAGTTCTGACATGGAGGTCGCACCGAGACGGGTGCTGTAAATTGCAGGCTCATGGATTCGGAGAAGATTGGATTCGCGGTCCACGGCGACCGTCTAAAGAAGGGAAATGTGAGTATACGCGGCTTGTGTATGTGCAGAGTGTGTAATGTTAAGACATATACATACTCGTGCACATATACCACCACAGGAAATTAGGATATCGGCCGCGTAATGTACTGGGTAGTGCGCTTGACTCGCGAGCGAGAGGTCCGAGGTTCGACTTCCGGCGTGGACATATCTATCAGAGAAATTTAGTGGAAAAACAATAATATTCGCAGTACTTCGGAGAAAAGGGGTCGTCCCGACCGTGCAGTTCTGACAGTGAGGCGGCGTGGCTCAGTGGATAGCGCGCTGGACTGATAATCTGTCGACCGAGTTCGAAACCTCCTGGGAACATCTCTCGTTTTCAGCAGCTGAACATTCAGAACTAAAAACCGTCGTACCATAGTCTACCCAACTTATCACATGGTGACCACGATGGGATCGCAATGGCAAACCTTTTCGGTAACTTTGAAGTTATAATGAACATACAAACTAGCTAAGTAGTACTTGTGCAGCATTAAATTCATGTTGAAAAGGAACAATGACCGTCTTGGGTTAAATAAGAATGCTGGCTGTTAATTTAATAGATACTGAGAGCAAATAAAGGGGCTGAAAATTTTTAATAATGCGGTACCCAATTTGTAACCATAAGTATTTAGGTACAAAAAGAAATTTGCGCAAATGCTGCGCCGGACGAGCCTTAAAAAGAAAACTTTTCACAGAAAGAATAGAAACGGTTCTAAAACACGACCCAAATTTATCTCCGCACTCCGAGTCTATCATTATGCCGCGAGAAAGATTTCATAAAAGTCGAAAATAGACTAAAATCTGAGGTTGATTAACGACATCATCTCTACAACCAAGCCAAGGATCTACAAAAGTTACGTAGCAAGTGTAGTTAAGCTATATAATGGAATGGATGATGCGATTATGAATGCACTACATATGCATCAGTGTTTTTAACCGATGTGCAGCATCAGCACAAGGGTTTTTTATTTTACCTCTATGCATCCGCATGTCATATCTCCTGGTTTTTCTACAAGGTCGTCCCTTGACAGTCACATGCATTCGCCTATCACTGATGAGTTACAGCTCAGCTTTCATTTGTTACCTCACCTGCATGATTTTAGGGAGTCTTGCAAACATTTTCTACAACCAAGAAGGTCAGGTTTCAAACTCATATATTTTAGCTTTAACTACTGGCAACACTGGCGTAATGTTAATATAAAGCAAAAATAAAAGTTGTGCAAATATTGATCCATGAGAAACTCCGTATGTAAGCTTTGAAAAATTTGAAAGACTGTGTTGTAATTTAACGCCATTTAGTTCCGCCAGGTTTCTCAGGTGCCCAATTCCCACCGCACGCCGCGCGAGCCACGAAATAGATTTTGCCAATATATTTGTTAGGAACGCATAAAGGCGCACTGCGGCTTGCGGCACAGTAATGTGTAGCGCAACCCAAAGAAAATCATCGCGAAAATAGCGATCGTCTTTTATATCACAAAATTATCCTACAGGATATGCCAAATTTTTGTGTCATCCGAAAGTAGCAACATTCAAGTTTTACGGGCTTCCATTCAGTTTCGTTTAGCTAATCTAGCGTGAGATACCTATTGAAAATGAAAGCATGAATCGTTTTAGCAAGGTGCTGTATTTAAACCAACTTTAGTCATAGGTTTATTGTTGCATACTAACATTAATTTGCATGGCTATTGAGTAGTTTCTAAAGCTGCTCAAATTAGCAAGTTCTGTTTGGCGAATTGTGAACTGACGAGTAGTGTGCGAATGTGCGGTCTGATTGGTGCAACTGTGGATGTTTATTTATCGTAGCCGTTTGAAAGCCTGAAACAAATGCCGTCAGCACCGCCTCCTATTCAACCAGGCGGCCGATCTCATCATCGCAACAATGCGGACAGACATTATCGTGGTCGATCAAGGACTTCTCCATCACATACACCAACGTCGCTCTATCATTACTCACATGCCAATTCAACAGAAGTCAGCTGCTGCGTCAAATATATGGTGTTTGGGTTCAATATAATTTTTTGGGTAAACATATTGATTTTATTTCAGTTAAAAATCAGTTTTTCACATTAAAGTGCAAAGAGGAATCCTTTTTTTATTTGGTGGCAGCCATTCCGATGAGGAATCGCCCGTACATTAATTTTACCGATAATGAACTTTGTACCGCAAACAGAACCTGATGTTGATCGGATATAGAATATAAATTGTGCCCTGTGGTAGTATTTGCGTCGTGTAAAGTATATGTTTACCAATTTAAAATGAATTGTTAATTTGGATTTTTATTCCACGTTACAAAGAAGGGTAATCTCGTTTTTTATTTGGTAGTAACTATTTCGATCAGGATTCGCCCGTGCATTAATTTTACAGGATAGTGAATTTTATTTTGTGTTGCAAACAGAACCGAATGTTGATCGGATATCTAATATAAATTTTGCCCTGTCGGTAGTATTTGAGTCTTGTAAATATGTATGTTTACCAATTTAACATGAAGTGTTAACTGGGATTTTTTTATTTCACGTCAATGTCACTTCTTGACTTGCCCAGCAATGTACTTGCTGAAAAATATGCATTGCTTCCATATGGTAAAAAGCAGTTTCATGGTGTTCAGAACCGCAACAGCAAGTATCCGGTGTCCAGTAGCAGAGTGCAACCGGAATTCCAGTTCCGTTTCCGGCATTTTTCACTTTCTGGTTCCGGTAAATTTTTACCGGAATTAAAAATTCCGGTAGTGTTAAATTTTGGTTGTGTTTAAATTTGGTAATCTTTAAAAAGTCGTTTTAAAGCTACTTGTTCAATTACGTAGTGGCGATAAAAATGAAGTAGGTTTGATTAGTATATATAGGTAGTTTATAAACCTATCTTAATTGAATACATATCTTTAACTAAGGTTATTTCACCAATAATACTGCAAAGAAAAAGAAAAAATGAATTTTTCAATGGCATGTATTTTAAACTTTCCGGTTACGTTAATTTTATCAAATTCCTGGTCCTGCCAATTGTAATTCCGGTTGAACCCTGTCCAGTAGGTTTATACGAAACCGGATATGGATGTTGGTTTTTGCTGGATATAAAACCGCAGCTGGATATGCGGTTGATCACTGATTTCGAGTCATCAAGCAACAAGGATTTTAAATGTTTCATGGACTCAAGAATGGAAGTGTTAGTCAGGGTGGCAACAAAGGTTAGGATTGGTGGCAACAAAGGTTCGGATTCGGATTCGGCAAAAATTTAAGGTTCGGATTCGGTTGTGGAAAGCCTAATCCAAAAACCGAATCCAACAAAGTTCTGCAATATGTTTTTTCATTTTTAAGCAATGAAATTTTTAAATACCTTGCTATAAAAATCAATATTTTTTATTTCAGGTGAGAAATCTCAGAACTGACGTCGGGACGAATATATTAACGTATTAAAAGTTATACGGCTGGCATTGAATTGATATTCTGAAACAAATTATAGATATATCTGAAATTTGCAAAATGCAGGATTCGGTTTCGGATTCGGCAAATTAGCACTGGATTCGGATTCGGATTCGGTCAAATCGTGGATTCGGTGCCGCCCTGGTGTTAGTGTTAGACTTCTTTTAGCACCATAGGTCAGTAAGGTAGCAAATTATCGCTTATGAGCAAAAGTAACTTTTCTTGGTAATATACCATTATAGCAGTCAATTGAACCGTTTATATGCGTACGTCTCTCACAAGTATCCGAAATATTACGTATTTCAGGTTGTCGGCGTTGCTGTATTCCTTGCCGGTTTGTATGCACAGGTTGAAAAGAATCCGTTCAGCCAGCTTGGTACACAATTGACCAAATTCTACCTCGATCCGGCGTGGTTTTTGATTATTGTAGGCGGAGTTACTTTCATTATTGGCACTTCAGGATGTATCGGTGCCTTGCGTGAAAATACATTTTTACTGGCTGTGGTGAGTTACATGCTTTGTTATATCATTAAAGTTAGTTATTGTCTGGAAATAATTGTATACGTAGGTATAGCATCGTATAAGTGACAACATAATACATTAGACGCAGGGTGCAACTGGAATTCCGGTTCCGGCATTTTTTTACCTTCTAGCTCTGGTAAATTTTTACCGGAAACACACATGTTCAATTAGTAACGATAAAAATGGAATAGATTTAATTAGTATAGTATTTAAACCTTGACAATCACCGAAAATGAATCATCGAAGGTATAAATCAAATTGGTAACACATTCATGAGGTCTGAAGGTGTAAAATAGAAGTATGTATGTCGGGACTTTATTTTTGTTTTAAATAAATATTTTTCGAGTTAAGGTGTTTGTTTTGAAAAATTCAACTATATGCATAGCAATTATTACTTCGTTTGTTTCCAGTACGCTACTATTGTTGGCATTTTATTGCTAACCGAACTGATTATTGGAATCCTTGGTTTTGTATTTAAAGACTGGGTAAGTTCTTGAAAAAAATGTTGTTCAGTTAAAATGGTTTAAACGTCTTTGTTTTGCAACACAATTGGGCGACAAGGCTCGTGAACTGCAGGTATACACAGTACTTGAAGGCAAATGCAATTCAATGATAAGTATTAGTCATCTGTCTATTTTAAACTTGTTCCAGTATGTCAGAATCGAATATTTTGGTTCCAGTATGATCTGATGTGATGTGATGTTGTAAACCTTGTCCAGAGCATTTCAAGTAAAGTCAAGTCATATTTTACCGCTTGATTAATCACAGAACACCTTTTGCTTGCATGTTACCTATGTCGTTTTTTGATTTAGGTCAAGCAACAGCTTGAAATAGAGTTGGATGAGATGATACGCGCCTATCGCGATGATCCAGATCTCCAAAGTGTCATTGACTGGATTCAAGGCGACTGGGTGCGTTAATCAAAACCAGGCTGTCTTGTCAGCACAAGACATTTAGCCGGATTTTAATGTTAATAGTAATTTGACGTGTTGCAATCGTGACTAACATTAGTGTTTTTAACAAAACTTTAATGGTTTGTACATTGTGGCAATGTTAACTTACAAGAGCTGAATGTTTAGTAAATTAAGCAGAACGGCCAATGATGGCCATGGATGTGCGGTCTTGGTCTTCGCAAGTCTCGTGATTTGTGTGGTCTCGGTCTCGCTTTTCTTGAGTGTCGGTGGTTTGCAAATCCAGACCAAAGGGTGAAAAAGCAATAAACAATTGCTGTTAGCTGGGCTAGTTTGAGTTGATAAATGGAAACAGCAATGTGGCATTCGTATGTTGGACTAAATGTATATTCGTGAACAACTAAAAGTGAGTACTTGTTTGCTTTCCTCAACACGACGACTTTTAATAGAAGTTTTGAATCCCCCAATAAGTCATAAATAAAGTAAAAGAATAAAGTTTGGTAACGATTTAAGCAGATAAAACTTTTATTAGAAAAATCTTTTTATTTTCGGCGACGATTAAGAATTGGCCGAGACCGAGATCAAAAGTCTCGGTCTCGGTAGGTTCGGACTCGTTTTGATGATGGCAACAATTAAAGCTAAATTGGTTTTCTCAAATTAGTTCAAAACAAATTTTTAAAAGCCGACACCATGGATACAATGAATTTAGAGTTTGTTTTTGAGTGTCTAATTGGATACCGTTGGGATTGGTTATATTTCAGCTTCACTGTTGTGGTATTCATGGACCGAATGATTGGGATATGAACATTTACTTTAATAAGTCCTCAGAAGCTCTTGGTAGTCCTGAAGCAGGCGGTGTTCCGTTTTCATGTTGTGCCACACAAAATGTATATAAGTATTTTTCTATATTGTTTAATCTATAAAAGAGAGCATTCTTAATGTAGCAACTATTACCGGTTAGCGCTGTCGACTTAATTTTGGCGGCAGTGAATTAGAGATTACGAAACTCGAACAGTTTCGATGATACAGATTGTTTGCAGCTGTGAGAAGTGTTTCAGTAGCAACTAGTAAATGCTACAGTTCATTTTTATGCATGACATAAAAACATGGGTCAGAAACTGCGTTCTGAAATAAAAACTGGACCTTCACTTTAGAAATTAATAGAATTTGATTCGTTGTTTCGGAAGCTATAGAAAAACAACTATATAAGTTAGTGTGGTAGATGTAAATCATAACCAGTACAATATAGTATACTAAATGTTGTTGCTGTTTTATACAAAATTATGTCACTGCTTTTTCAGTCTCAAGACCTTCAGAATCTATTTTGCGGGCATAATGTACGAAAACATGACTATGTAAGTTGTTTTTGGTATTTTGGTTTTATTTTGCTAGAAATTGATTTTAATGAATATCAAGCGGAATTTATTTTGACCGCCTGTGATTAGTGTTATGTGGCCGATAGGCGGGAACACGTGGTCACAGAGTTCCAACTGTCTGAGAGACGGTCGCAGTTAATGTTTTGAAGACACTAGACAGCTGAATCTAAGCTGCAGAATTAAGAAATGTATTAAAGGCCCGCCGCTCTCGAAAAATCTTAGTTGTAGGCAAAACCGTTATTTATACATACCTGTCTTGTTGAATACTTTTGTATAGTTGCACAGTGCATATATCGCTCTTACATTTCGCATAATTTTTATACCATACGCCATGCTCATGCGTTCAAGTTTTTGCAATGAGCGTAGCTGTAACCTGTAGCTGCAAGTTTGGTGAGAGGGATTTTGTACAGAACCTTCATCCCCAAGTTGCAGCTGCCACTTGTAGCCGCATGCAAAATTTTGCTGGTGTGGATAAGGCTTATCGTTAAATTTACGTAGCTGGTTGTATTTTAGCAATTTATTCATACGGTTTGCTTGCTAACACTGAAATTAAGTGCTAAATTAGCTAACTATAATACGTATTGCATTATAAAATGTGTAACATGTGTTTAGTGTTAAATAGTTATTTAAATAAATTTAACAACCGTTAACTTAGCTAAGACAAGCGGGTGTTCTTACTTGAAGTAAAGTTTTTTCTAAAGTCTATATTTCGTTGTTTAGTAATCGTTTCCGATTTTAAAAGTAGTTTATAAACTCGATGCCACAAAACTTCTCACCCATGTACATTACAGGTTCTGAAAACATTATTTGAAGCTTAAACTTTGGTATGAATCCAAGCATCATCCTAAACAAACGCCTAGGCACAGAAATTAACTTCCACTATTTACAAGTTTTATATGGCAGATTACACAAAATGACTGAAATTTGTAAGCATTGGAGCTTTGTTAACTAAGCTGTTGGGCTGTGTGGCGTTGCTTGTTTTTCAACTACTGTGAATATTAGTCAAACTAACACTTTTTAATTTGTGTTGGATTGAACCAGAGTTTGATACTTTTTCAATCATTTCATTAAGTTTTCAGTGCATTTTTCACGTTAAAAATTATTATAAATTGTTGTAAGGTGTGGGAGTTTACCGTATGTAGTACTTTTTAGTCTGGCCTGCAAGAAATATTCCAAATCGGCTGTTTGGACGCGGGTACTGTTTGGATAAATCGTAACTTGATCATCGTTGGTTCAGTCGCTGTTGCCATTGCTGTGATACAGGTAAAATGTCTGCCGACATGGCTCCTGAGCCGTGCACTGCATTTTCAACTATAACCGATCCGGGTTCGTTTTGATATATGCACGTATTCTATTCTTATAATATGATTATAGCTCCTGTCACCAATTAGCGGTAGGTTTTATTTTCAACAGTTTCAGAACCAAGTAGCTGCTAAGTTGATTCGTAACCAAGTAGCTGCTAAGTTGATTCGTGGACAGTACTCTTAACTGTGTGTAGTTCCTACGGCCAGACGTAATGGGTGTTTTCATGCTAGAGGAACCGCTATACAGAAGTTCGGCACATGCGGAGGAAAAATGTACCTACTAAATTTTAGAGGTCATTATGTTTTGATTCGAGAGTTACAAAGCCTATCATCAGCGCACAGCAAATAGGTTATTATTACGGAGTACAACCATATAACCGGGTACAATTTAATATACAGCAAAACACCAATGTCCGTACCCCAGGACTTCAATGCGAACAAATTTTGCCGCAACAGGAACAGGAATGGAAATTCTTGTCAAGAACCGGAACAGGAACTGGAATTGAAATAATTTTCATTACCAAATTACTGTTAGACTTTTTAGAAAACAAGCCAAAAAACAGCCTGAACGAGGTTTCAGCTATTTCTTCATCAAGTTTTGTGAATTTTCTAAATGCAAAGTTTCCAATATTTAAATGATTAGGCATAATTTGCCACAAAACTGTGAAAATTCCGGTTGCTGCATCTTTGAATGCAAAAAACAGGAATTTAATTTTTGAAAGAATTCCGACCGGAACAGGAATTCCTGTTGAAACGTGCTGTATCCGGCTCTGGTATGCGACATAAGCAAACCGGATATACAAGACGGTGGTTAAAAATTTCATATAACTACTTTTTCACTTGAGCGTTGTTAACATCTTGCTGTAATATGTATTTTTGGGCAAGTCAAGAACTTCGAGTTTTGATACACTGAAGTAAGAAAGACGAATTTAAGCTAACAATTCAATGAACATATACTTATGCGCAGGTGAAATATTTCGAACTCCACATATTTAATGCTTAATCCGATTGATCGCACTCTGGTTATATTTACTTCACACATTTTAAGAATATAGCACTAAAATAGGCTATTTTTGTTATCAATGATGTGTTGTGTTGTGTGATGTGAGCTGGTGCTTTGCATGAATGTTTTATTGCACGGTTTTGAATGGACTAAAATGTAAATAATTCGGCAAATTAAGAAGAATATTGGAGTGGTTGATTGCTCTGTACAGGCCTGGCTGCGAATCTTTTTTGCCCATTATTGATTAGAGTCAATAATTGGGTATGCTATTTTGAAAATGTAGAGCATGAATATTTTTTTGTAACTGGCGGAAATGAAATTTAAGCTAAAAAACCGAAAATGTATATGGAATGGGCCACGGAATAATTTTTGGAAAATATACAATCCAAATGAATTAGCGTTTGCTATTTTGCATCGGATGTCGATGTAAAACGTTACTGCCAATCTCGTCTGGAAATTTGCGGAGCGTCAATGATTGGATTGTTCTCTTTCACTTATGAATAGGTTTGGTAACTACGTTAATTATTCTTTTGTGAATTCTCGCCAATTACCTCGACCAGCTTGTATCATTTAGCTTGCGTTTTGTTTGATTTTCTTTAACAGTTTGACAGTTTTGATTTCGTTTGACCGAAAAGGCAATTTATGAGCTTCACTTTCGCAGAGAACCAACTTACGGAAATTATCTGCAGCTTGTGTCGGAAATTGCTTGGTGTTCACCAGCTGGTTGAACTAACACACTTGGGCTTACATGTATGCAGTGATTTTAAATTACTTAAAAATGTCTTTCTATATCAGGGCATAGATGCTTAATTTTTAGTGGTCATTTAATTTGTAAAACCCTACTACTGGGGCACGTGCAACTATACTTAAGTTATTAATGTGGATTGTTTAACGTTGTGTAAGTTTTTGTAAATTCAAATAGGCTCAGTGGTACTCGCCGATAGCCATTAAACTAGTGACACTTTGATGCGCTGCGATTTACGGTCTCGCGCATTACCCTCATTGATATTAATTCAGATTTTACTGTTATTACTTTCATAATCAATTGTTCTCATATTTCCACTAAACTTACTGTTTTATTTTTGTATCCCAAAATTACTGAAGAATAACATCAACTGTGCAACGTTTACACAATTTAGAATTGATCCTACGGTCTCGATTACACCTCTGAACATGAATCATGATTTAGACTGGGCGTGAATCATGATTTTTTAGACTCCTTGAACTTACTAATTTTGATCAGTTATTTTTGGTGCAACCGAGCTGCTGAATGAGTTAATTTAAAATTGTTTGAAAAATATAATAATATGTTTTGTGTCAAAATGTGACACGTTTTCAGAAAGCGCTTTGCGGTACTGAACTGTATTGTTCCGGTTGTTTACTGCGTGCTCATCGTTGGCTCGAACGAAACTTTATCCTGATTGGCGTTCTTGTGTTTACACTGGTGTTTACTGAAGTATGCACAATTGCATGCCGGCGATGCTGTGTGATCTTGTTTGTTGTTGCTTTTTAGTTTTTTGCTTTGACGTAGTCGAACGCAGTGTGTGTCGTGTGACTGCTGGTCACTTTTGTTCTTTGTCTATCTCTCTGTTTGTCTCCCATTTTCTCTTGTTTGTTGTTCTTTTAGTGTCACTGGTTCTCGCTGTACCTGGCTTTTGGACATTTGCGTTACTGTAGGCAAGTACAGTACTAGTGAGGTTATCTGATTTCTCACCGCTGGTGTTTTGGTTTATCGTTCCGTCTTTGTCTCTTCGTGCGGCCTGTTCCTAGCTCTCGGCTCTAGTCCAGACTGATGATTGGTGCTATATGCGGTTGAGAATATAACTATTAAATCTAAAGTTGATACAGGATTGCATTTATCAATGGGTAGTACGCACGCAGAGTAACAGCTTAATTGGTATACCGCTCGGGGTTCAATTTTCTGCAAACGAAACAACAACTAAGCTAATAAAAGTAGAATTCGGTTTAGGGTATAGTATTTTAATGACAACATACGTATTGCTGTTTTCACTAACTGAGACAAAGTCTTTTTGCTGCGTTAGCTTCTGACAGCCATGTAGCGTTGAAATGGTTTTGTTTTGTTTTTTTCAGATTCTCGGTATTTGTTTTGCTCAAAATTTGCGCAGCGACGTTCTTGCGCAACGTGCTCGATGGGAATATCATCGGCGACGGCGGTGACACAAGACGGACGGACGCTGCCTTTATCGATCGTCTGTCTCTCAATCATATCGAAATGATAAACGTTATCACAACAATGCCAACTTCAACAAACAACTCAGTGGTGCTGGTGCTGGTGGTACGACGTGCCGTGACTGGTTTCATTTGATAATAGCTGCCGCGATTGGTTGAAATATCTGTCAATCGAATGTATGAACTACTGTACTATCAGGTACTCAGAAGCGTACTGATGAAAGGGCTGGTGGTTCGTGTCCAACTGTCGGTGTTCGTTTTAGTCTCAGGTAAAGTCGCTGTTTAAGTGAACTAATAATTAGATGTTTCGGATCATGTGTATAGAACAGGGCAGGAACAGTGGTATAAGCATATTCTTAAGCCTAAGCCTAAGCGTAAGGATGAGCCAATTCCTAAACCTAAGCCTAACGTAAAAACTAGTCTAAATTTTAACTTGACACTATTACACCCCTGCAGGAAAACGTTCCGCCCTTTTCGGCACGCCACTGACATTACCTGATTCATTGGGAAGAAATGAACAGTATGGAATGTATATAGTTAGTGCTTATACAGATAGCGTGTTTGATTTATAGTATGACGAATAATGCAGTATCATTGCTTATTTGTGAAGAAAAATGTATCAGTATGTTTATTTAATCGTTTTGTTTGTTGGGTTGTTGGCCAGAAATTATTCGAGTGGGTCAGTGGTAGCAGTAAGGGAAGTGCGTAATATTGAATCGCAGTGCCAGATATGTGGTGATTACCATCTGTACTTCCTTGCGGGGTAGCGGCCGCGGCTAGATATCCTAGACCCCTCATCCAACATGCGACCCATGTTACTTTAAGGGACGTCCAGGTTTCTGGTGGGTCCATAAAAGAGTAGGTTTAGATTCTAGATTACATTTTGTTTGCTTAGGCTTTCAGTTTCTTGTGAGTTCGATTTAAAATCTGTTTGAATGTATTTAAAACTATTTATTTAAGCTTAGGAACACATTTTTCCAACGCTTAGGCTTAGGCATAGGAATACGCTTAATCTACTGTAACGCCCCTTAAAGTAACATTGACACAACGTGCAATAAAAGGGCTCGACTCTATTCTAGTAGTTTTAGTGGTATAACGAAGGAAAAGTTTGTTTTTAATTTTGTAAGCCCTATAAAATTATTCAAGGTCAGAAAAGTTTTCAGACCAGTTGAGTGACCTCAACCTGATATTCGAGTCCTTACATAAGTTGAGGGATGTAATTTTGCGGTATGTTCAGTGACGATGTTATAATTTTGTATATACATATTGTGCCCGCTATGCCTCCAGTTTTAATTCATCATTGTAGTATATTGTATTAGCATGATTATGTTTCTGGTCATAGCATGATCAGTGTTTAAGTTCAAGTGTAAACGAAGATATTCTCCATTCCCAATCGTACACACTTATTCCTAATGTTTGATATTGGCCAACAGTTGCTATCAGTTCGTTTTTACCCGGATAGATTTAGTAACAAAAACTTGAATTTGTTGTCTTTCTCTGAGTATATAGGATGCTGCAAGCAGACTAGCAAAATGTTAAACTTTAAGTAAATTCACGAATTTATTTCCTAAGTTTTACGAATGTAAATTTATTTATGAATGTAAAAAAGTTGCTCCGTTTATTGCTTTGTATCACAGAAATCTTTGTCTTTTATGAAACACTCTTAATTTTAAGACATTTAAGTGTCAAAGAAAATGTTCAGAAACTAATGTCTTGCATTTGACATTTATGTCTGGAGTCTACGACATAATTGTCCTGAATTTAAGAAAATATTTCTTGAATATCAGAAAATGTTTTTTGTGTGTGCTTACTAAGTCTATAAACTCAAGCCTAACCGTAAGTCTAGGCCTGAGCCTCCCAGTCTCTAACTGCCCCATTCTCCCAGTCTATCAGTGAAAATAACTTAACTGCTTGATTAAAACTCGAAAAATTTGAAGCTCAATGATCACATCACAATACATTCGTTAGCGGTAACATATATCGCAACTATTGTTTTCCATCTTAATTTTGTATCATATATATTTGAATGCAATCCGTTGCTGTTTCGTATCAATCAGTTTCGTGTTCTGCTTATTCTAATGCTCGGACATTTAATAAAACTGGTGTGTGCCTTTATTGAGATTCTGCGGGCTGGGTTTCACACAGGTCTGATGATATATCCGTAATTCAGTGCAACGTTAATTTACCACGTGACTCTTAATTAACCGACGGTAAATGATAGAAAGTTTATTGAAAACACATGATGTAGAGCCATCTTTTATATGATCAAGTGGAAACCGAAAACTCCAATCGAACTGCCGTTACCGGAGGTGAAGCGAAATTTCAGGTGGCAAATAATCGAATCACCGACACTATCAAGTGTTGTTCCAGCATACCTAGCATAGGTTTTCTATGATAAAGGAAAACGTGGAAAATGCAAATTAATATTTTCTCTTCGTCCATAATAAAGGATGCATGACGTTCGGTTTGGCTGCAAAACTGGGATCTGCCCTTAGCCACCCTAAATTGCCAAAAGAATCTTCAAGCGCATGTATAAATAACAGAAACCGCTAGTACTCAGTGACGAAAACGGATTTTGAAGTATAAGTTTCAAAATCAGTGTACTTACAAACGGGAGGTCAAAAATACCGGAGCCTAAGTTCAACAAAACTTCCTCAGAAAAGTTGTTGGCGAGAAACTGCGTTTCAACACATTTAGCGGGGCACCATTAAAAGTAACATGGGCCGATGTTTGTACGATTTCGAGGTAAGTGGAACAACATTCGATAAAGATCAAAGACAAACAAAATCAACTAGTTTCAAGTGGCCAACGCAAGTATTATATTAGTCAGTAGCATTTTCTAAACCGAATACGTACTCAGCGCTATTGAACCAGTTGTATATAGGAGCAACAAATTAAAAGAAGTGCTTAAGAAATGAAAATTCAGGTTCGGAAACGCAAAATCGAGTTTCGGACATCCACAAAGAAAAATTAATTGCGGATATCCGGATATTAATATCCGGCACGAATTGCTCGATATGAAAATATCCGATACTCAGCACTTTATACTCTACAAAATGACGGGTAAAAAGTAAACACATGTTTTTAAAGTTTTTATTGCCGGCTATCCCTGCATTCACAAAGAATTCGGCTTATGTATATACATAAAGAACAGGGACGGAACATGCTTTAAAATGAGTTTGTGCTTTGTGATGGGTATCGATATTTTTGCATATACGGAAATCCTGCAATTCTTGTTGGATATTTATCTGAATATCCGATATAAAACGCTCCATTTCACATATCTGAGACTCGATTTTGCATTTTTGGTTTCCGAACTTCAATTTTTAAATTGTTTCTTAAGCACTCCTGACCCACAAGCTGAGTGTTTATGAGCGTAAAAACATATAGTTAATTATACAACTGCGTCAATACTGTTGGGTATTCTGTTTAGAAGATTGCTACTGACTAATAAACACTTGCGTTGGTCACCTGAAATTGAGTTGATTTGTTTGTCTCCGTTTACTTTAGACCACTGCAACAGATTCTACCGAATGACACTATTCACTGGAATCGCTACGATCTCAAAAACTTAATCAAAAACTCAACGCACTGATTTAATTGGAATAAAGCTGCACATAATAAAATTTTGCAGGTTTATTGTTAACATTTTTAGCAAAAACGATGTTAATAAGTAGCTAAGCATAACTCCCGCTAAAGGTCGTACGGCACTCATTCATATGAGCCGCTTAGTGTATAAAAATGGCTGTCATAGTCACAAGATGAAATAAACGCATTTTGCAAACCAAACAACATAAAATCTTGAAACCTTTTGAATTAATAATATTAATGTAAAAACAAGTTGCAGCAATTGAAACAGTTTTTTTAGTTTGTTTGGCCAGTACAGTCACAAAACAGGTTTGACAACCGAGCCAGCAAAACAGCTTATGTTATTCGGAACAAAAGCATGAACCTTAAGGTCCGATGTACTTAGGCTTTTTTGTGTTTAATTACTTTAACGCACTTAATTTTTCAAACCCCGACTTCCGCACAGCGACCAAATTATACACAGGAAACAGATTTTTTTCTCACCACAGCTAAATTCAACTAAACCATGTCATTCTAACCAGATCCTCGAATTTTCACGCAGTCAACAACGCTTTAAATGCAATTTCAATGCGTTTCTTGTCGCCCATTGATATCGGAAGGCTGTCAAACTGCGCCGGCGTCAGTGACATCAGCACCGAAGAATCGAGCAAATCTTCATCGGCGAGCACTTTAATTCCAGCTGCGGTTACTTGCGCTGTTTGTAAAACTTGTTTGAATACTTCTCCTGTAAGCGATGGAGGAACAGGCGGCACAACAACTCCTTGTGGTTGTTGTGTTACAGAAGTAGCAGCTGCAACACCGGTGACACTTTTTGATACTGTACTTCCTGAAGCAACTCCTCCAACTGCGGTGTTAGCACCACCGGTACTAACAGAAGGTATACCAGCGATCCCTGCTGTATTCACCGTAGCTGCTGATCCTCCTGGCTGCATTAAAATAGGAGGCGGTGCAGCTGTGTTCCTATTAGCACCAGCTATCACACTACTACTAGCGTGCTCCAGTGGTTCTTGTTTGACCTGGCCGCCAGCAATTGAAACTGATGTACTGTGTTGCTGAAATTGTTGACCAACAGCATTTGCCATTGCTGCATTCACCGCAGACGAAAACGGACCTGCAGCACAAGAATTGGGTGGCGCAACGCCAGCAGCTGCCATGGCGTTAATTAAATTTTGTTGCGGTTGTTGAGCTTGATGTTGCATTGTTGGTTCTTGTTTTACTTGTGCTGCAATTTGTTGTTGTTGTTGTTGTTGTATGCTTTGCGGTGCCGGAACAGGAAGCTGCTGTTGCGGTTGCTGATTTGGTTGCTGTTGTAACGGCGGTTGTTGATGCGTAAGTTGTGGCGAAGCTCCCATTTGTCCCGGATACGCCGAATGGTGTTGTTGCATACCAGTCGGTTGTTGAACCCCACTTTGATACATATTTGGTCCCCCAACTGGTGGTGGCTGTCCACTATTAAAAGTGCCGCCTACATTTGTACCTGCAAAACTATTGTTCATTAACGGTTGTTGTTGCTGCTGCTGATGTTGTTGTTGCTGTGGCATCATTTGTGGTGGTTGCATTTGCATTGAATGTTGTTGCTGTTGCTGTTGTACGGCACCCGGAAAACCACCAGTCAACGCCTGTTGATGTGGATATGCTGTCGTCATTGGGCCTTGATACACTTAAAATAATAAAACAAATATATTGCACATTCGCTAGGGCCCGATTGAATGAGAGGGGTTCAACTGCGAGCCACCTGGTTAGCAAGCACTACCATGAGCTCGTATTCACAATAATCTCGTAACAGCCCTGACCTAAGAGATTTTGAGGCACCGTTGACAAAATTATTGTGAATGGCGCATAATCGATTTCATATTGCACGTAAACAAACTTTACACGCTTAATAATTGCAACTGAAACATTATACAAAAACGTGTTTATAAATAGTTTTCCATTTCTTTATCTCATCGCTACTTCGAATGCACCACAGCTAACAACAATTCAAAACGTCTACTGTGTCAATGAATGACCGGTTATCCCTGGTTTAATATCCGTCAAAAAGCAAATATACGTATTGGGTTTCGGTAACCAACATCAGAGTGTGACCGGATATCCGGATCCGGTTTAATAAGCGGTAACGTAAAAGCTGATATCCGTATCGCTAATAATTAATTCTAATTCAGTAAACATATATGCTTAATGCACAAGGTTCGATGTTATGTGGTTCCGGTTTCAGCAAAAGAATTCACCATTCGTATTTGATAAATTCCGGTCGCGCCCTGTCCAATATAAAGCGACCGAACATTTATGGCTGGGCTGCCGAATATAACAAAAATTGCTTTTTACAGATGGACATGTTTAACATTTTGCTGCGATTGCATTTCTGCGCAAGTCAAGGAGTTACGTTTTTCACACTAACGTAAAAAATATAAAACATCCAAGCTAAAATATAATTCAATAAAAGTACCCTCGTGCACAACCCAAATAATTTCCAATAGTTCACAAATTAAGATGCAACGTTTGGTTCCGGTAAGAAATTCGCAATCTGGCTCTGGTACATTAATATCCCGCCGCGTCTCCAGCGTGCAGTGCACGTTCAAAGTAACAAAGTCTAAAGACAACAGCGACAATGAGAACAAACAACAAATCACTTACTTGGCGCAACAGGGGGTTGAATGCCACCCGGAGGATGTTGTGGAAACATTTGCTGTTGTGGCGGCTGCTGTTGCATGAACCTTGGACCAAATCCAAACCCAACAGCCATCGATTGTTGTTGTTGGTTGTGTTGCTGTTGTTGTTGCGATGCAACACTATTATTCATCCATTGGTTTGGGGGCGCGGCATTTCCAACATTTTGTTGACCAGCTTGAAATCCTCCGCCAATACCCGACCTCATTGTATTATCACCAGATGGTCTAAAATAGCCACATACCCTTGATCAACTAATAATCCCTACAGTTTTAAGGTTCATTTAAACGTCGTTGGAGTTTTTACAGTTGAGACTTTCCAACAAAAGCGCAAATTGTCCCTGTAAAAACTTGCACTTCTGGGGACATAACATAAGTAATAACTAAATTATATTTCAGTTTTGTGCGCAAATATTCAGTAAGTTTTCTGGCCAGCGATCTTTATCAAAAAGCTAAATTTTTATTGCAGAAGCACATTTATCAAGCTTTTCGAAATCTCAAAAAGCTAACTGAAGAATCTGCAACACCAGTGATTACCTCAACCATTTTTTTCGCAGGCTTCTAAACTATAAAAATTTAGCATCGCACATCAGCGCAGTACGTAATTGGGTCGACATCACTTGCAACTGACAAAAATATAAATGGCAATAAAACATGAATTTCGATAGAAAATACTGCGAAACAACAGTTCCACTTTGCTGCTAAGTTACAAAACGACACAATATATCATAAACTAACCCAGCAGAATACGGTCCACCACCACCGCCAGTGAGAGTAGTATTCGCTGGCGTATACATTGACCCAGGTGTCAACGTAGGATGACCGCCTGGACCTGCCATGCCACTTGCCGGACCAGATCGATTACCAAGCATCGAAGGTCCGTTGTTGCTGTTCGGCATAGGTCCACCGCTATGTGCTCCTGCAAACCCAAGCCCACCATGCGCGAAAGCTCCACTTGCGCCTCCAGTTCGTTCGTCTCGTGCCGCGCGATCTCGCATTGCTTGCGCGTCGAGTTTAGCCATTTCGTCTTTGCTCAAACCTTTATTGCATTCAACAATGCTGCCAGCTATTACATGATGCGACTGACCTTAAATAGTGAGAGAATGACCACGCATAGAGGTTCAATCAAAAGCACAGCGCAACAGACTTTGTGTTTTTCACCCGTTTTCGTGGGCTGAGTTTACAAATTAGTTAAAATTAACCGTTTCTCACATGAATATTTTCAATTTCATATGAAATGTATTTTCAAGATAAGATTTGAACCACCGTCTCACGGGTGGGAGGCGTTTACGATGACCACTGAGC
This sequence comes from Enoplolaimus lenunculus, assembly GCA_030248215.1. Classification (NCBI taxonomy): domain Eukaryota; kingdom Metazoa; phylum Nematoda; class Enoplea; order Enoplida; family Thoracostomopsidae; genus Enoplolaimus; species Enoplolaimus lenunculus. Next base: position 110,735 of record JASANG010000555.1, read on the forward strand.
TATTGGAGCTTGACGCTCGAGCCCGAGAAGGCTCTCAAGTCTTGTGGAAATTTTGCACTGCGCATATATGTTATAAATGTTCAACACTGCTCACAGTGTGTGTATTGCTCGTACATTATTGTGTTTAGTTGCTCATAGTATACTCTATGAGTGAAAGGGTTAAAACAAACGGGCTGAATGATCAAGTGAAACTTTTGAAAAAAAACCAAATACATTTGAATGTTGAAATTATCGAAAACCACTGTCAGACACGGAAAGTGAGAATATCACCAGAATAATACGCGTCACATTTTACCACTTACAAATTACTTGATCGACAGCGTCATAATCATCAAAAATTACGAACGCATAGCCACGATTCATTTCGCTACCGTCTCGTCTCGTTGTACTAATATGTACATCTGTGATTTTGCCGTACTTTGAAAAATAATCTCTGCAAACAACAAATTAAGCCAAAAAACCACTTATATATAGGTCACAAATCTATTGGTTGTTTGAGTTGTCATTTAAGCTTCAAAGGTTAGGCAACACTTGCTTAACAACAAATACTCTTGAACATAAGTCAAAACCCAGTATAATAGGAGAGTTGCACATGTGTGCAACTACGGGTTACTAGTGTATTTTATATGCAGATAAGCCACTATAGCGAAAGACAAACTTTGTCATCTATTCTACCTATGTTCAAGCTCACCCTTACTAACCTTTAAATTTTAATTCAAAAGATTTACCATTTAAAATCAGACCAACCTGGTGTTGATAAGCAAGAAATGCTAGCAAAAACATTCACACCAACAGAGTAGGATAGTTTACATCACTCACCTTAACGCGTTTTCTGTATGCTGCGATTTGAGACCACCTACAAACAACTTTGTCACCGTGAACATATTTTTAGGATCGTCATTCGAAAGCGATCGTTTCGTCTCAACCGTTGTTCCATCAATAACATGAGGTCTAGCAGCCATACAAGAGTCTGCATCTGCTTTGTCAGCGAAACGAACAAACGCAAAACCTCGTCTACGTCCTGTTAAACGGCTAATTGGTAGACTGACATCAGCAAGCTACAACAAGCAACAAAGACACATCGATATCAAATGAACGAGAAATATATTGCTATTCTAAATTAGTGCGCGGTACAAACCATAAAAAGCTACGTATATATCCACAAAAAAATTGCTGCATTTGAAATAAAGTTGAACTCAAAGCTACCCTGCCGATATCTTGATATACCGTAGGTTAAATAAATACTTACATGACAGAAGAGTTGTGATAATGATCCCAAAAGCATTAAGACCTCTTACGCAACATACAGGTACAAAGGAACACTTTAAGTCACTCGACAAAGTCCAAACTCTCATTTCACTCACCTTCCCAAATTGCGAGAAAAATTTTCTAATACCTTCTTCGCTGGTTCGATTTGAGATCATACCGACATATAATTTACACGCATCTGAAGGTTGGCCAGGAATTCCAGTCTAAAGTAAAAACGGCTTTCGCACGGAAAATTTCATAACGAAAATTCAAAAACAAAATCACCCAAGATAAAGTCATTATCCGGACCTTAACAAATTTCTGAACACTATTTCTACTACGCCATCAGATATTGGCTAACTGTAATACAATTAGGCAACGTTGTTGGCAGGAAAAAAATTACCGGAAAAATGGTTTTTTCTATTTCCTTCCAAGGGGGTGGAAAAAAGTTAAAAAATGGAAAAATATTAAACGATTCTTGAATACGTATAATTTTCAACTAAATATATAAAATAACATTTTAGAAAACATGCAACTGACCATGTGTATATGTCCACCCGGACACATTGTGTGTCCGAAAAAAGCGAAAATTGCAACATATGAATATATAAATGGATTTCTAAATTAAAGCTATGCCAAGATATTTAATGTGTAAAACTACATATGCATCTCGTTCGGTTCGCTCACCAGGTTTCGTCGACAGTCGGGCCAAAGTTAGGGCGCTTAAAGTTGAGGGCTTGTCTTTACCGTATTATTTAACACAAGAATACGTCTAGCTTCAACTGCTTTGATGTCAGAAAAAACCCAAAAGTGTCTTGGTATTTAATATATACTTACAAAAAACAAGTGTCACTTATTTCGGGCGCCCCACTCTTGAGTTTCGGATGTTCTGCTTACCTCCCCCTATTATTCCACGCCCAAACTTAAATTTTCAAAATAGAACGTTTAAGGTCCCTGCAACAAGATATATACACACCACAAGCCACAATGAAATACTACTACATACCGCGCCACCTTTATTCACGGGCCCGCCAAATCCGTGTCCTGGACCAGGGAAATCAGCGTTGACTCCAAGGATTTTGTTACGGTTCGCAAAAATACCCGTGGATGGATGTGTTTTTGACGACGGTAAAACGCCCGGTTTTTCGCACGGCTTCACTTCAACACTTTTACCGTCTATAGTATGTTTGCCCATTTCGAGTACTCGTTTTGCTATATCTGCGCTCATAAATGTTACAAAACCAAAACCACGTGGTCGCCCAGTTAACTGATCCATACGAATAGAACCTTCGGCAACCTGCAATACAATAAATTGAGTTCAAACTCAAATCGTGTTATTTAGATTATCAAACTTTTGCAAAATGTATCAGCGACACAACCGATTAAACGCTATTTAACATTCCATTTAAAATTCAGCTAAAAGCTCATTCAAACGGGTTTCTAATACAACGGTAACGGGTCTTTGTAAACACCGTTGCAAGAGTAACCATATTAAAATCCGCGCAGTTTGCACACTATTTCGTTGTGATTTTAAAGTAGGAAAACAATCATTTAATTGATTACTAATATCATATTGAACAAGCTGCAAAGATAGCTACAGGGCTTACCGGACCATACTGCGAGAAATATTTGACAAGATTGTCATTTGTTGTTGACAAGTGCAAGCCACCAACAAATATTTTGCAGCTGTCCTAAAACAAAATAATAAATAATACAACATCAAGCTAGATAACGTGGAACAAGGACTCGGAAAGCACTTGGGTAATTGGGTGGGGTTTAAGTATACGTTGTAAAATTAACAGATATTCACCCAGGAGCAACGGGATATATGGTTCCACTTCCAGGAAAAAACGACACATGACCCCGGTATTCGACGTTTCCAGATATTTAGCGCTGAAACGTATAAGATAAATTTATATTAACTATTGTTCACTACTAAAATCTCAATAGCAGGGTTAACCAGAAAACAAATTACAGAAAACCGCAAACGCACGTTTTACTAGGTTTCCCTAAAAGTACATAACACAGAAATGGTGAGGAATAAACAATTCAATTTTTGTTTTTCCTGTTCCGGTTACGGCAAGGTGGCAATATTTTATCACATTTTTAAACGATAAAAGTTTTAAATACCTTTTTACATAAGTCAATATTTTTTTGTTTCAGGTCACAAATCTCACAGCTCAGGTCGGGTACGAAATAGTAAATGTTTGCGAAAAAAGTAAATTTGCTGCAATAATACATGTTACTGTTAGTTTTGCAGGTCGAAAAGTAACATTTTAATTTTATTAAATGCCCATACTCTCTGACCTTTCGAACAGTTTGGCAGTGGTTTTTATTGGTATTTTGGAACCATATCTACTTATGGGAAATTTGAACATTTAAGGTTCCGATTTGAACTTGGCCAATTAGCCATATCTTCGGGTTCGTTATAGTGCTACATTATATAGTACGTACATCGACACGCAAAAACGGTTTCACGTCAATCAAACTGCCGTTAATATAATGTGGACCAGAAGATAAAATCCGTTTCACCGCTGCCGATTCCGCCATTTGAACATGGCCAAAACCAAGACATTGTCCAGAGTTGTTTATGCGAATACTCGCACTAATCAACTGAAAACAACAGATGCGGGTTATTACGTTAGTTATAAAACACAAAGCGCAAACTATGTCAAGAACAAAGAAATAACCAGCGACAAATAGCACTCAGAACATAAACCCAAGTAAGAAACCAGACACTTGAGATGTCTCGGGGCGAAGCGTGGCCGCAGTCGCGGTGATGGAATCAACGCTTGAGTGTCGGGGCTAAATTTTTTAATGCAAATATTACTTGATATTGACTCGATGCGTGTTGAAGAGCTGAAGAAAAATGTGGTGTTTCGCTCATGCAAAAACTTTATAAATCATCTACTTGTATCCATTTTTACTTTACAGTATATCAAATAGCAAACTTTGATTTGACATGTTAACCACCATTTTATCAAAACAAAGCAATCTTACATCCGGATGGTACCGGAACTGATCACGGCCAGGGATGGGCGGTCTCTCGGCAAGTCTCGGGATCTGGCTGCTCTCGGTCTCGATTTTTCAGTCTCGGTGGTTTGCAAACCGAGACCGAAGAGGTAAAAAAGCGATAAGCAATCACAAAAATTTTCCTTAGATCGAAGAACGTGCACATTTCGCCTACCAACACAGACAGCGAACGATTGTGGAGCACCGCTACCTGATTATGGTTGTACTGCGATTTGAGAAACAGAATCACCTCTCCACTTACCCAAAGTGACAAAGCACAAATAGTTGCATTTTCGCGTTTCAAACATTTAACACATCGTTTAAAAACTTATGGGTCATCCACATTTGGAGCAAATGGTTAAAAATTGACCGCAGACCGAGTCTGACCATGGACAATTCTACTGCACACATCACAGGTTTATTAACAGGAAATGATCTGTTAAATTGAACAAAAATTTCTGCTACTTATAACCATACGTACTTAGTAGATATCAAGGCTTTCTTCAGCTGAAAAGTTGCTTTACCGACATTAAATCATAATATATAAACGGACTTACAGGACCAAATCCAGCGAAATATGCTTCGATGGATGGCTGGCTAGCATGAGGCGGTAAACCGCCAATGAACAATTTTGTATTATCGCCACCATCCTGAAATTACAATCATCACATTAACGCTTCCTAAAATTGATTTATATGCACGTAGGTACATATGTATATATAGCATATAAGCAGAGGAATTGAGCCACCGGAATTCCGGTTCAGGTAAACTTTTACCGGAACTCAAAATTCCGGTATTAAATTTTGGATGGCGAGAATTAAGCATTATATACGTATATAAGTGAACAAACGCTTTGAAAATATAAATGTAGGTCAGTGTGCAACGTGCAACCGAAATTAAAGTTCCGACATTGTTTCACCTTCCGGGTATGGTAAATTTTAACCGGAATTGAAAAATCTGGTAGTATTAAACTTTGGTCGTTTTTAAATTTGCTAAGCTTCAAAAACCTTTTTAAACCGACTTGTTCAATTAGTGCGGATAAAAATACAATAAATTTAATTACGTACTACAAAATATAAACCTTGACAATTACCGAAAATAAACCATCGAAGGTATATTTCGCTTCAGTGGATTATGAAAAACTAAAATACATCAGATAAAGTGAATACAGATCTTGAACAAGGGCTATTTCACCAATGATATTGCAAAAACGGAACTTGAAATGAACTTTTCGGTCGCATGTATTTTTCATTTTCCGGTTCCGCTTTTGGCATTTTTTTCATATTCCGGTTCAGGTACATTGTAATTCCGCTCGCGCAATGGTGTAGGTACAAATATATAATTAAAATAAACATCAATTATATACATATATACTTGCTTAACCAGTAGGGATGGGAGTTTCCGTCTCAATCTCAATGTTACACATAGACATGTTATCACCAGTTTAAGATATATATGTCCACATCAGTACCAAACTATAAATACTAGCTCCAGATGATTGCCTGCGACACACAGATACAGACATTACGCATTACGTACGTATAGGTATATAATACATTAACATAAATTATTGAAAATTATAACATATTTACAGCAAGCACTTATGTACAAAACTGTTCGGTTTACAAAGGTAATATTCGAACACCGGATCTTGTGTGAATCTTGTTCCTACATTACTCGGCTGTTATACCAGCTGGATTGTTGAGCATTAAACCATAGAGTTCTCTGAGTTATATATTTTCAACTGCGCATGCGGATAATACACTGTCTGGCTGAGTTGCTGACCACACTATTTACATTGTGGCCAATGAGTATATAATTTGGCGCCAAAGAGAGTGAGACGATGTTTGTTCGGCAAGTGCCACATATGCGTGAATCAGGGTGCGTCGAGATATCCGGCTCGTGGTGACGACGTTTGTTCTGCAAGTGTCCCAAATGCGTGAATCAGGGTGCGTCGGGATATCCGGCTCCCAGCAAAAAATCCACGAGCCGGATATCTATTGTCGCTAAAAAGTTTTAAAAATTGGACGCCTTAAAGAGAAAATCTGTTTCATATATATGTGGGAACCCACTTCACGACGAAGTAGAATCAACATAATATACAATATATACTGCCCGGAGACACGGTTCCGGCCCGAAAACAACCTGTATCGTGTTTCGGCACCGGTATTATAATTGTATTATAATTTGTCGAAAATTTGCCATTGAAAATAAATGTCATAGTTCAGAAAACACTGTTATTTACGACCAAAGTTACAATACCTATATCACTATGACTTGTTCGAAATGCTATGTAAAACTAATCTTACAAGATGATGCAGTTGGTACGAAAAACCTGTGAAGGCAAAATAAATACAAATTATATTAAGAACCTGGGCATTCGCTGGGTCACGGCGGAGAGCGGGCATCAAATGGGGGCCCCGATTCGAAATTGGAGGAAAATTTCTGAGTGTGAGAGTTGCAAAATTTTCAATAAAGCGTCATTTGCACTACCCATTGTTTAGTTACGCGTACAAATAAGCACATTTCAATTCATACTGATGATGCCTGCTCGCAAGAATGTAACGAACGTTAAATTAACCGGGGAGAGAAATGTTGAGTGCGGGGTGAACCGGGGGAAATCTTAAGTGGAGGTTGATCCTTAGCAGGTTTTCTTTTCAGTGAAATAGGTGTACAATGAACATCTGAAATAGGTATACAATGAATATCTGACTCTTGTAACCGACTCCGGCTCCAGTATTTTTACACTTCTCAACAATATAAGTAGATATTTCGATTCAGATATGCCGTAGCGCCTGTTGAACACCGTAGTACTTTTAAAGGGCTACAGTAAAATTTAGGTATTCTTGATTAGGTTAGATAGACAATTTAAGTATCTTCAAAACGATACGATTTTATTTTTTTTAATTTGCTTACCGCTACTTCACTGGCATGCGGACTGGCAGGGTTCCAACAAGAATTAAGTTTTACCGCAACAGGAATTGAAATTTTTTGCAGGAACCGGAACACTATCCAGAATTTGAAATAATTTTCATCACTGGATTACTGTTGGACTTTTTAGAAAAATTTCCAAAAATGGTTTAAGCGAATTTTCAGCTATTTCTTCATCAAGTTTTGCGAAAAATCATCTGAAACAGTTTATTAACAAAATTGAACTAATTTTTAAAACGCTCATTTCGAAATAAGAATTTTTCAAAAACAATATTTCCAATGTTTAAATGATTATGAATAATTAGCCACAAACCGTAAAAATTCCGGTCCCTGAATATTTGAGTACAAGAACAGGAACTGAATTTTTGTGGAATTCCGGCCGGAATAAGAATTCAGGTGAGACCCTGCTGACTGGTGAGTACCTGTTAAGAACTGAGAACATTGAATTTGCTGTGACGTACATAATAGGTACGTATTAGTTTAAAGAGCCACAAACATTCATGCGCAAAACATCTTGCATAATATGAAACAAGCACGTTATTTGGTTTAAAACGACACCGAAACTAGCCGCAAAAAACGCAAAACTCCCATCCCTTTCCAAAGCCATAACTGTATATAGTTGCCTACATATTACCTATACGTATGTCGTAGCCACTGCACCAATATAGCAATATCGCCACTTTGACTAGATACGGCGAACGTAATTTATGCAAATGGTACCTAAAATTTGAGGTTTAGTGTATTTTGCTGGTCCCCGCCCCGGGTAAAATTTTGGCCCCGGGACATCTTTAACTGACATCATGTGCTGCGGAAGTGCGAAACTATTGACCAATCACTGCCCAATATGTATCCTGTTGTTCGCAGAAAGAAGCCAATCACCTTATACCGTAGGCATTTAATTGATGATGAAGTATTTTAAACAATCATGAGTCGTTGCTGCGGTGGCTAGCCACCGTGACAATTTGTGCCGTGGCAAGCTATGCAGGCGATATGGTAAAATCCATGCCGCGGCTACGACATTTATATATACATTGCTACATATACTTACATATATAATATATAAGCATATAACGAGCGTTTTGTATAAATATAAATTATAAAACAATACACACATAGGCATAACAATTATATACGTATAAAATCTAGCAACATTTACCATTCTGCAATGCTACGTATCTTGTCAATATGTAGATACGTACTGATAGTAGCACGATGAACCAGAACTGTACGTATGGACAGGATATCGTTATACGTAATCACGCGAGCGTATACTATACTCTAAAATGTATTATTAATAAACAAGAGATTAGATACGTGTTGAAGGACGGTCCCCAGTTAAATCTTATTTCTAAAATGTTACATAAACAAGCAGGGTACAGCCGGAATTCTCCAATTAGAATTCCGATTCATATCCAGTTCCGGTCCCCAGTTAGATCTTATTTCTAAAATGTTACATAAACAAGCAGGATACAGCTGGAATTCTCCAATTAGAATTCCGATTCAAATCCAGTTCCAATTCCGATTCTAGGCATAATCGGAATCGTACGTACGTAATTTATCGTGTTTACTAACCTGTATTATTTCAATTAGAACCGAAAATTGTCTGTTGTTCTATTATTTCATATAACAACCGGTGCTCAACTGCTCATCTCTGATCTCAGCTTATATGTCTTACATACGTATGGCATGAAAATCATCATAGAAATGTGAGTATAATTCACTTTGAAGTTATACGTATTGATTTAGTGCATGCTAATTAATTACATAAAATTCGGTAAGTAAAAAGTATTAGCTCCGAAAATTTACAGCTTCGATTACGATTATAGTATGAATTTGAGTTTCCTGTTCCGATTCCGACATAATTCAGATTCATTTTGCACCCTTTAAACAATAGTCTATATAAATACGCGAATAACCCTATCCTATACTGACGCTTACTAAAATTAGATATAGTACGTGGACATATGTTTTTAAACGTCGTATTTCGTATACACAATTTTCCTCACAAACAATTATATCTTACATACCTACCTAGTACTAGTAAGTAAAGTATAATTATATTTCGATAAGCGTAAAGCGTGCATGTTTTTTTGCACCAGAATCATGTCAAAAGCAAGAAAGCCACTAAGTTGCGTTTACCTCACCAACTTGACAACTTAAAACAGCATGGTACGTAAAATATATCTGCTTAAACGCTTTAAGCATTGAGAGTTGCAATGAATAGAATTCTGCCAAAAAATTTCGTTAAACTAAGAACTATGTATACATGTAAGGATAATTTCTGATAATTACAGCTAAGCTTAGTTTAAACATAAAGTAATTTTACCTTGGCCAACGAAACAACACACCGCAATCAATTAACGACAACCGACATCGTCGTCATAAAAAAGTACGTGTTTACTTAGTCCTAAAACATTTATCTTGTATACATATAATTAATTCCCATGAAATGTTTTATCTACTATCATTTTAAACTTAATAGCACGGTGCGTGAATCCTTGAAGAAAGGCAGTGATCTTTTTCACACCTCCAAAGCATTAAGCAAAATGCCGAATCTTAGCACTAAATACCTTGCCCGTATTTTCATTAAGGAATAAAAACGCATTCGTACAGAACACAATTAGCTACGGAACCACAATAATAAAAACCGCAATAAAATAAGAAATGGAGGTTTCTGCGGCCACCTCTACCCTTCAGTTCTTTCTGCCCCTTACTACTTTATTTGACAAAAACAATAAGTGCATATAAACATAAATAAATTGTGCAACTAATCAATATGGGAGTGAAAAGGACTGTGCAACAAATGTGTTAATAAACCACAAAGCATTGTGGTAATAAACAGATAGGAAAAATAACGGAAACGGAAAAGGATAGTCATCAAAATAGCAGAAAGAGAATTGGAAAACGAATTTTAAAGCATAAAAGTTTCAAAGATGCTTTTTTTCTGCCAACAGAATTGAGGCGTGCATCAGAGTGCAACCGATAGTGAAAATTACCAATTCCGGTGGACAACAAAACTGGTCAGAGCCATAGCGGAAGGTGAGGGCGGAGGTTTGGCGAAATTAGGCAGTTAAAATTATGTTTAATTCTCCACACAATTTCTAATAAACTGTGTGACGGCCGTTCCAGTGCATTGGGGTTTTTGGGAAATTGGGAATATTATATTCAGGAAACTGAAATTTGTTATAACATTTACTGTTTTCACACACAACCGCCAATAACCAATTCTCTCTGAGTTGATTAAATCAACTCATCGGAATTTAGATAAGGATATTCTTACAATTGGCGCGACGCACCTTTTGAGAGACATCGGGGAAGTTTCAACCTTGTCATTTCCTGTATAATATGAATTTTGAACGATTGAATTGTTCTGAAATCAAATTGCTTGTAGTAGTAAACGTTTGGAAAATAAATTTCTGATGACATGCAAATTAGTCATCGGAGAAAGTCCCGCCGGACGACCGAGCACCGCTACCTAGGGCCTTTATGCTTTATCAAACCTGAATGTGTTAAGTGTGTGAGAATTTTGGAATTTAGCGTGCCAAAGATATTAACATGTGATACGTTGGATTTTGTAGTGCTGACAGTATATACTGTGCTGTTAAATACATTTCGGTGGATGAGCGGCATGAAACACACCACAAAGGGTGATGGAAATCCCAGCTTTTCCTGTTTCATGCAACTTTCATTTTTGCAACGCTTAGGCTTAGAATTAGGCTTAGGTATACGCTTAATCTAATATTACGTCCCTTAAAGTAATATTGACCGTGATAACTGTAGGATAGCTCAAGTTAACATGCTGTGGGAATATTGTAGATGACAAGTGACTTAGCTAGGTACTTGTATTTGTGGATAATATTCGCACTTAATTTTTTGTTAACGCTTTCACTAAAGTTTGCATTTGAAAAGCGAAATAACAACTATTTTTCACGAATATCTGGAATGTGATCTCCCGGCTCCGTTTCCGGTAATTTTTTTGAAGTTCCGTTTTAAAAACCATTTTCTGCAAAAATAAATTAGAATCAGGAATAAAAAAGCGTCGAGTTTTCCATTTTGATATTACCGGACGGTATTGGCATTTCTAAACTCGTTATTATAAATATGGTGTTGTTTTTGTTTACGTACAACAAATTAATTGGATGCCGTGCTATTGTATCATATACGTAATGCAAATTTAACGACACTGCGCACTGGTTGAAGAGATCTTTTTTGCAGGATTCATTATTATCGACGTCGTCACTCGTCATTCAAAGACGCAAAGGCAAGGGATATGATCAATTTCTATATATACGTATTTATATACATATATATACTATATATAATATATATTATATTATAGATACGTGTATATATATACAAATATATATCAGGGTGCAACCCGAATTCCGGTTCCGGCAATTTTTGATTTCACCTTGACGATAAAAATAAAATGGATTTTATTAGTATAATATATAAACCTTGACAGTCGCCAAAAATAAACCATCAAAGGTTGATTGCGCTTCCGTGGATTATGAAAATCTAAAATACAGCAGAATAGTGAACACCTATCTCCAACTAAGGGTTATTTTACCAGTAATATTTAAAAAAAGAATTAAAATGAATTATTCGGTGGAATGTCTTTTTCACTTTCCGGTTCCGTTTGCTGTCATTTTTTCAAATTCCGGTTGCGGTAAATTGTAATTCCGACTGCACCCTGATATATATTTGTATATTAATACGTTTATATATGAAGCGGGATTTGCTGAACTGGGTACATATATATTATCAAACGGAGCGGTGTATATTTAAAATTCCATAGTTACAGACAACATTTATATGGCCGTTAACACTTTGTATGAGCTAAGTAAATCAGAGTGGTACCAAATATCAGACTGATTCCGGCAAAGTTTCGAACCAACTTGTTTATTTTCGTTTGTGTAGGACATTTAATGTTAAACTATTTACTTCAACGTTCTCCTGCACGCTGAAATGTGTTTGTTACAGGCGTAAGCTAAATAAATATTGAAGTAATCAAGCTCTCTGGTCACAGTGGTTGTATATGTATCTATTCATATGTATGAATGTACAATGCTTGATGTCTGTATATCATATATATGTTTTAGACAAGTTTCAATTTCGTGGTGACTTATATACTGCGACGTATATTTGATATATCTACTTTTTAAGCCATCTGTGCATGCTTAAAACGCAATGGTAAATTTGCGGTATTGGCCGGGACTGTATAATTATAATTAGAGTTGCATCCGGGTCCGGGTATTCCGGTTATTCCGGGTATTTTTGCCGAAAAATTCCGGGTCCGGGTTTTCATAACAAATTATTCCGGGTCCGGGTATTGCAAAAATACCCGGACAAAATAACCGGAACAAGATTAGCTTAGTGATTTTATTAACATCCCACGCCTACATTCTGAATACTAACAGTATCGTACCAAAAATAGATTTTTCACAACCAACACTAACTGTGTGAAACACTTACGCATAGAATTAGAAACAAAACACACCCAACATGTCTCTTAACACAACTATTGCATGTCGTATGTAAAACAAGCTGCAGAAGGAAAAAGTTGGTCAGCAGGCTTCACCTTTGTTGAGTAAGTTAACGTAAGCAGATATACTTGGGTTATGATTACGAATGCTCAATTAGGAACGGTTGAATGGTCGGGATACAGAGACATGTCATGTCTCATTTTAAGTTAGTAATTTGACATTTAACAAGTTTAGTATCTATCGCCTAAGTCAAAGATTGCTTGGTTAACGATTGCTTCAACTTCCATGAAGGAACCTGTGAAAAATGCTATATTAGGCTTTAGCTATAGCTTCGCGAAATACATATAAGTCAACTGACTTAGGTCAGGTTTCTTTCACTTAAGTAATAAAAATTCCGGACCCGGGTTTGCTCGGAAAATAAATCCGGGTCCGGGTTTGCATTCTTAAAAATTCCGGGTCCGGGTTTGCATTGTTAAAAATTCCGGGTCCGGGTCCGGGCTTTTCTTTCAGAAAAATCCGGGTCCGGATCCGAGTATTCATTTTTAAATGTTGCAACTCTAATTATAATACTTTTATATGATTATATGTATATATATTGTCGATTTCGGGCTTCGTTGTATATTTGATAAACGGTAGCGTAGCCCATATATCTCACACTCGTCTGGTGTAGAACTTGCATGAAAACAATTAGTGTTCTGTAATAATATCAAATAAAGTACTTACATTTATGTCATCAGAAATTTATTGCATCGCGTGGTTTATTGTTGCCAACACATCCTATAACTGACCGTGTGCGTATAAGTTAACTGCTATTCCGTTTCGGCAATATAGGATTGTTTGGTTTCGTATATGGTATTTCTTAAATTCGGATGCGCACATAGAAAAAATTTGCCGACTGCTAGTACCATATTACCATGTGCTTGTTTTAACAATTATAATTTCAGAATGCTTTCGGAAACACGAAGCTGTTTGTTGGCGGGTTACCGCCATTCATCACACAGAGCGCATTGCACATTTATTTTTCCAGCTTTGGACCGGTATGAATACATGTGTTGTGTTATTGGTTATGATAACGTTTGAAATGCCGTCGTAATTTGACATATTGGTCATACTTGTATATTGTATGTTTTTATGTTTTACGTAATCATTACTTAGTGCTGTGTCGTAAAACTTGTTTATATATAATGTTTTCTAGGTTAAAGCGGTGAACCTTCGTACAAATAGTCTCGGTTCAAATGCCGGATTCGGTAATGTCGAAATGGAGAGCGCTGATGCGGTTCGCAGAATTATTTCAAGCCGGCCGCATTTTGTGATGGGAAGTTTGATTGACGTCAAGCAGTTTGTAGCAGTCGATGTAAGATATATCGTTTTGTTTTGAAACATATTCACGATTTTAAAATTAATTTATGTTTAATTAGTTTTTTCGATTTCAAATGTTATGTTAGATTAGTAATTAATAATTGCGAGTTTTGGGAAAAACACAGTACTTTACCACCAAGTTGATGTTTCAAAAAATTTGCACATCAATTGTTGTTTGGAATGCGTTCTGTACTGTTTAACTGTTTTTAGAGCAGTTGCAAGCTATTCGTTGGTGGCTTGAATTTAAGTACCTCAGATGAATCTCTTACGGAATATTTTGAGCAGTTTGGAACGGTAAGTACTGAAACAGCTGTAGTTTTAAACGGGCAAAGATTTTAGTTGGTTTTAATTTATGTATGTTAATTAGCACAAATGTTAATTAGTACTGTAGGAAACTAACGAAATTTTAAAGCACTAAAACTTTTATAGTTTAGTATGTTGGTCGCGGATTATGCTTACGCAATTGTATATGCAAATTTTGGACACATATAGTATTAGTATATAACAAAAACTCCATGTAATAATAAACTTGTTATTATCGTATTAGCAAGACAGGCGGAATTTAAATAAAATCACTCGTAATATTGAAAATTGAATTTATACCCGTTTTGTTGGTTTCTTGCTCAACTGAAAGTCTGGCATGGACCTTCTCTGCTTAAAATAAACGTAAAATCTGTTTACTATTTTTTAATTATTTCTCTAAACACAAACGGTTGTTATATTATAACACCATTTCTACGTGTTGTGTATTCTATTACTTAGTTTTGTAAAATATTACTTAGTTTCGTAAAATGTTTTTCTAAGAATAAACAGCCATACGTCGAAATATGCTTTTCATGTTGTTAGGTAGTCGAAGCATCAATTCGTGTTGATCCAGTTACCGGACAACCTCGAGGTTTTGGATTTGTGTCGTTCGCAGATTCAAATGTTGCGGAACACGTGCTCTCAATTAAACATAGGATAGATGGAAAAGCTGTTGAAGTAACAAGAGTCAGCAAAAATGCTTCTGCACGTAATGCTAAAGATCCTCAGGTAAGTAAATTAGGCATTAATCAAAATGACTATTCATTTTAGGCCAGGAAAAGCAACACCGTGCCAGTTCCAATGCACAGGTTGTTACGTTTCGTCTAGATCTTCACCCATATTTGTTTGAAATGCACACAGCGCCTATTGCTATTTAATTTCTAATAGACCTTGCAAATTGACCTTGCAAATTTAGCATTTGTTAGCTGTGTTTCGACATTTGGCGCATTTTTCGCACTATTTGTCCAGTCTGAACAGAATTTGGGACGTGCAACTAGTAGAGTCGTCCCGGTCTGGTTAACGAGTAACTGCTGGACACAAAGTTATTCAACACTTTAAAGTCCTATTTGGAAGTGAAAGATTTTACAGCGAGAAATTTTTAGCTGTAATTTTTCGTTTGCACGTGCAAGTCTGTAAGAAGATCTTGCGCTGCAAGTTAGACTCTGAAGCGTTATTGGAAAATTTTTTACAAAACTTGTACAAAATACAGCTGTAAGTTCTCACAAAAACGTTACATGTGTGTGCAGGGCTTAACACACTGATTACACGGCGATTTGTCGATCTTAGAAAGATGGAAATGTTAATCGTTTCAGTTCTCTTTCAACTCGATTGAAAAGAACTTTGCAGTGTTTTGATTGCAGATAAAAGACTACTATGACAATACAAACAAGCTATTCGTAGGCGGATTGTCAATTAATACCACTGAGGATGCATTGCGCGCGTATTTTTCGCAGTTTGGAAGTGTATGTAATTTTTCTGTTAGCGGGTTTTATTTTACATGTTAGCACTTTTCATGCAACGGGGCATCTGAATCGTAAAAATGTTGAAAATTAAAACTTGAGGCGGAGAGTGAAATTTGATATTGTATAAGAACAATGGGACGAAATATACTACAATCTGCATCCGGAATTATGGTCGCTCCTGTAGCAGACATTTAAAGTTTTTGCACAGGGATTTTTAGTGTGTTACAAATCGTGCGCCTATTTTATAAAGTTTGCCAAACTGTGTCTAAAAACCTTGAGGCCTCCCTTATTAGCGTACATCTTTCTACATAGCGCTTTATTTAGTTACATTCTTTGTACTACGATGTTATCCAACATAATTTTACATCTAATTAGTTTATAAGTAGTGCATTATATTTTCTTTATATTTAAGGTGAAACAGTGTAATATTGCTATGAACAAACAAACTAACCGTAGTCGTTGTTTTGGTTACATTCGCTATGAGGACTCAGTTGCAGTTGAAACTTGTATGCAAGCGCGACCACATAATTTAAACGGAACTCAAATTGAAGTTAAGCGAGCGCTGCCAAATGATGATCCGAAGAATTTATTCACGGTCACTAAACTTTTTGTTGGAAAACTGCTTGGACAGCATAACGCTGACAATATCAAGTACATAACTTGTTTATATTATGTTTAATTTTGAAAACTTTGAATAGAAAACTTTAAGTTTAATTTTGAAAACTTTGAATAGAAAACTTTCCGGGAGTCAATGAGAGGTCGTTTTGAAAATGCCATGGTTATAAACTAAACTCTAAAGAATTGTTTTTTGCTATTTTTCTAAAGAAATTGAAATGAATTCTTGCAGTTGTTAACAGTTGGAAGTCTGTACTCAATTACGTCTATGAATAGATGTGTTAGATTAGAAATTACCATCTTAGTGTTCATTAATAATTTTGGTAATATTTAACAGCATTTCACTTGTTTCGTTTTAAGAAGCTACTTTGACAGATTTGGGACTGTTGTTTCGGTTGAAATGAGCGAAAAGAAAAGCAACGAATCTGGCCATCGTGGATACGCGTTTGTTAATTTTATGGATAGTGATTCCGTTGACAGAGTTATAAGTAAGTTTAAAAATATTTAAAATTTAAATAAATCGCTCAAACATTAAATTTTTAAAACAACGCAACACAACTGTCATGTTTAAACGTATTACGACAATTACAACATTGTTCTGTGGGAGACGAAAATTACATAACCATTCCGTGTTGACATTCTACACCTTGAATTACTCGCGGTAGATGGACTAATTTGGTATCACACTTACGAGTGAGAACTATTAATAGCGTCAGAACCTTGAGCGAAAAACGCCTGTAGAAAACGTGATGCCTTATTGGCTCATTGATATTCAAATTGTAAATGCTGTACGGAACCACCACAATACAGGTATGATTTAGTCATATTTTAGTGCCATCGATTTGACGTTAATTAATAGGCATCAGTTAACCCAAAACTGCATAATACAAGAGTGTACAACTCTTTGGGGTCCACATGGTACAAAATGTACCGCCGGCCGTTGCGTTTTTGGCCGACCCCCTTCTGTTTAAAGGGGGTTCTTTGTCACATGCAATAACCTTAAACTATAAGCGGAGCAATCTTTGTTGCCGGATACTTAAACTATCATGGTTCGCACAGGTTATACCCCCTCTAAATAAAGGGGGTAAGACAAAAACGCAACGCGTGCCGGGTACATGCTTTTCCATAACAGAATGTGCCCAGTTGCACACTCTTGTTGAGTATGCATCATCCACTCGTGGTTAAACTAATCAGTAACTGCGTTTAACTTTGGTGCATTGCATACACTTTAACATGTTGGTGTTGCAAATAGCGCAGCTATGTACTTCAGACAGTTGTTATTTGTAGTCGGCAAACCGCACATAATTAACGGTGGCTCGGTTGATTGTCATAAAGCTCTGAGTCGAGACGAAATGGCGAAAATGGAATTACAAATTGAGCGCGATCGGCAAAATCGGGGCACCAGAACAGCACAATCCAGGTGAGTGGTGGGATTTGTAGGGAATGCACCACGAAATGTCTTAGTTTTAGGGACTACATATTTTAATAGCGATATAGCACCTATCTCCATCGACAAACGTTTGAAATAGTTTTAGTTTTAGACAGATCGTAATGTGTATGCCGCAGCTTGTAAAGCTGTTGAAATTTTGTATACTGTCTATGTCTAGTTCGTAAATTGTTAAGTTACAAGATCTGGCATCAACTGGTGACTATTGCAGTGGTATATAAAGTTGAAAATGCGAGCCCAGCAAAGATTTGAATTATGACATAAATTTGTAGTATTTAAGTTTGTCTATATGCAAGCAAGTAAGAATAGTTCAGTGTTAATTTACCTTAGCGGCTAAAAGAGATTTACTTTGTTTAGGGTTGATATGCTACCCTATGTCGCTGGCGTAACCGGATATGATCAGCAAAGTTGGTACTCTCAATCGATGCAAGGATATGAACATGGATACGGAACACCGATGGTTGGGACGTCTGCTCCTGCATCTGTTGCTGTTCGTGGTGCTGCATCAGGGGCGTATCCACAAAACCAGTATGGTATTACGCCTGCAGCAGTTAAAGGTAAGAATGTTTGTTTGTTACACGTTGGTCATTCATTTTTTCGTTGTTTTGGTTGATTTTGACAAAAATGCTGCAAAGAATTTAATAAACCGAATTGCAATAAAGAAAATACGATGGTATTTACGCAGTATTTACCTATGTTAAGCATGACTTTTTTTGCTGTCGATCTCAGTGCCTTTTATTGTGGCCAACCCAGAACATGACCAGTTATTAAAGTAAATGGAGAAGCTGTGGTATTATCAGAGTCAGTAAAATATTCAGGTGTTATTAGCAATTTGTAGCCCGATACAATGGAATAAGTTTGTTGAGAAACGCTGTTGTAGCCAAGCGCGAACCGTTATTTTAGATTGTATTTAGTTATACTGTCATAGTTGCTGTACGGTTATAGTTTAGTGGCATAAAATCTCTTGATATTAATCACAAATCTTTGAACAAAATTCAGAGATTTGCTTTGTTTTACGCGCTAGGAGGGCTGAGATCAACCGCTCAAATGTCATTACATTATAGTTATGTTTAACGTGTTACCAAGTTGCAAAAATCACTACAGCCCATGGAAGTATTTCTAATACTGTGTCATAGAGAATTCTTTTGTAAATTTGCCAACTGATTTTGATATTAAGGAATATATAGATAGATGCTTGTTAATTGTGGTATCCATTAATGATTAGGATTATCTTAGCTGATATAAAATGTTGCACAGATAAGTCAAGAGTAGAAAGTGTAATTAAATTTAAGGTAATTCTCCGTGTTTATATAAATCTTAAGCTATAAAACTAACGAATTAACTCATTCTTACCGTCAACGGATGTTTTTTCTAATTTCTTCGATAGTTCACTATTCGTCGACAACGAATCTGTCCTATTCTTCTGCATCTTGCCACAACGTTTTACCATGTAGATCGACAAAGCCTGTAATAATATACCCAAGTTATAAAATTTTTTATTGTAAACATATCAACGCAGTACATCCGCCTAAATATAATCGTGTTTGTAGCTTAAAGAATGGCTTACCTAATCTAATTATCTGAAATAGTCTAATCTGGTGTAAAAAGTATGAAATTATTTAATAATTACCGTTGTTATTAACTTATCTATTCAAAGATAATTTTACCTAACCTTTAAAATATTGTAGTTAAAGCCTACAAGATCCCTATTAATGCTGCCAAGCTATATTTATAGATGATATGGTTTTAACTCGTTATGGCTGGATGCTCTGTAGCATTATTAGTGACGTTGGCACCAACTCCCTCTCACCACTATCTTTACATGGATGTTACGGTCTGACCCAGTTATAGCGGAATGACTGATACATAACATGTTGGTGACGTGCATGTAAAAAGAATATTTGAAAAAAGATTATTCACAATTGGTGTATTTCGCACACAAATCAAAGACGGCAACGTACTGAACACCTGCCGAGCTACAAAAATACACCTGCTTCATTGTACGACTTTACAGAACAACACTAGTGTTGGACTACGCTAAGAAAAATAATCACCGGGCGTTGCCAACGAGATATGCACATGTAAACACCTCGAGGTCTCTATCAATCGATATCTATTTGGTTATAGCCACTCTGGAACGCCACACATAACACGTTAAACATTACATACGTCCAAATACATTGCGACCAAACCTCAAAATTCTTGTTGCATTTTGCGTATTTGTTACGTTACTGCTGTAAAAACTTGCACTTGTGAACAGGGTTTCAATTTTACTTAGTTTACGTGATTGCCAGTGCGAAAGTAACGGTTGCGGTATATATACTTGTCCTACGACGCTGTCCGTCACTTGTCCAGCGCCGTCCATGACCCGTCTGGCGTCGTGCGCACCCGGGACGCATGGTAATAGACAGCGCCGTACGGTGACTAACGTTGCCGGACGCCATCAAACGTGTAACACTGCCCTTAGTAACTTTTGTGCAACAGGCAATGTTACCGTAGTATCTTTGTTTGTTTATAGCTGGCGTGCAGACTGCAAGCGCTATGCCGTACGGTGGTCGCATTGCAGTGAAAGGTGATCACTTTCGACAATTGCTACTGTCTTCTGAAGTCTCACAGGAAGCTATTGATGTGCTGCAAAAAGAAGCGTTGCTTGATTCTTCCGTTTTGATGGCACTAACACCAGCTCAGTTTAACAGTTTAGCAATCCCAATGGGCGATAAAAAACGCATTGAGTTAGCGTTTAAAGCGCTACTGGTAGCCTCTGCAACGGCTGAAGGACAACAACGACCGTGAAGCGTACAACCTGTTACGAGGGTTCGGCGGAGTATGGAAAGAGGTTGCGCCTGTCAGAGTTTGAAGGATATCGTTGAAACTAACGGCTGCTGATGTCTTTAAACAAGAGTATGCAATTGGGTAGTGGGTACGTTCTGGTGTCGGGTAGGTTATATAAAAAAGGACTGCACTAATTATAATGAGTTTTTTATTAACAGAGATATATGTAAGTGCAATCTATATGCACGGTAATTTTTGCAACTAAATCTTGTACCGAATAGAATGTTGTTCTGCATACTCTTGTCAAAAAACAGTCATATTAATGCACTTATTAATTTGTTAAGCCAATAGTTAATGATGACTTTTGAACTGTTTTGCAGCCATCAGAATGCAACATTTTTCTGCATGTACGCAAATAAACAAACACTTAAACTACGACACTGTTACACAATACTGAGAGTACTATCACACCGTACCTTACGGGTTTTGGACGCGTAGAGACAGTAACAATACTATTTTTATTTTAAACCTGAAAAGCATATTATTTGTTCCGGTTTTTTTCGTTTTTTTCAAAGGGGGTGTAAAAACCGGACAAGCTTTTTCTTATAATCTCACCAAATTTTTCCAAAACCGGCGACAAAACATCGCCGAAACCGTGAGTACTTGGTTTTTCACACTCCCGTCACCGTGAAACCTGATTTTACTGTGGAGGGATCAGTGGCGGATTCAGGAATCTCAGAGATATAAATAGTGAAAGCAGTCGCGAGCAATAAGTCAAATGGTGTCATTTTAGTGCTAAACTTTAAAATCTTGGTTTTGAACCCTTTAAGGGGCCTAGGATATCTTTAAATGATTGCTATATCTATTTGTGATTTTGCTGTTTCTCCTTGATACAACATGTAACATTTATTGTGTTTAGTTTTGAACCTAACTTCTGATTAATTTCATATATCAATTAAACTGCAAACCCTGTTGACAGACTTTTAGCCGGAATCTACCCCGCAAGTATGTGTCCACCTTAGCTGGCATGTATACCTTTTTAGGTGTATTACAGCTCTGTAGTGTGTACAGTACACTTATGCGTTGTGAAATGTTGATACTTAAAGCAGTCATTTGATTCTCCCGATGTCATTTTTTTAATAGATAGACCATCCATTAACGTTCTTGCACTTGTGATTGTGAAAGCATTGCACATAATTTTCAATTTTTCCGGAAAAGCGGAAAAACATTTTTGCCGTCGATTCAATTTTTCCTCAAAAACCAACTCTGCTTTCTAGCACAGGTGACGCAAAATTATAGGAAGTTAAAACCTTAGTATATTATACTGATTGTTTAAATGTTTGTAATAAACGTGGTTGCGTGGTTGAATATAGCGCTGTGTCAACAGTTAACAAACGGTTTCTTCAGGTTTGTAGAATTTGGTTTTTCTTTTGCGTTACCGAATCGGCTTGGGCTGACGCGTATGCTCAGCGTTCGGCTTGAACTTAATCTCAGTATTAAGCTTAGGCTATTCCGAAGTTTAGGTTTAGACTCAGGTTTATGCTAAAGCTTGAGCCTAAGCTTTATGCCAGTTTATATAGATGAAGTCTTATTCCTCGTGGGATTTATGAGGTTGGTACCGCTCCCCAAGTTGGCTTCGAGACCAATTTCAGAATTCTGTTTATGTCCGTAAAATTTGACAGTTTAGGTATTCGGAAAGGTTTAATTGTTTGCCAACTAATTAACCATTTAGGTGCTATTGTGGTTGTCCACTATGACAATTGGTGTGGTGACTAGCGTTATTGACGTTGTGACTATTAATTGGTGACTCGACTGCGACAAGTATACTTTATTCTATAACAGAACGGTTAAAATTTCAGTCTTCAGGTTGCGCAAAATACTCTGAATAACGCAATCTATACTGAAACATGCACGTTTTATAATGTCTGCATGAATGTTAAAAATTGCGTAGCCTCTTCAATTCGACTGGAACACAAAACCGCACAATAACTCGAGGTACAGGGCAGAGAGGGCCGTTATCAGTATCCCTTGTTCTGACTCTGCAGAAGGGATGTCAGGACAGCAGTTACACTCTTTTACAAAGTAGAGGATTCAAAGCAAAACAAAAATATACACATATCCACCATAATTGAATATTTAATTTTTGAAGTCTCTTCCGAGTGACTTAGTAGAGAAATGTACACTACAGTGAGTGGTGTGACGAAACAAAATGCCCTTTTAGGGAGCTGGTTGTTTTCGTGGTTTTTAAATGATACAAGGACACATCAAAGCTTGCACTAAACGAAGTGAATATTACCAGATATATGGAGCCGCAAACGAGGTACACTTTTTTTACATCCACGTAAAACACAACATGGGTTGCATATATACAAATGTGCCAAAAATTTCACAGACAACATCTGTCAGCTGGCTATCTTATGGCGGAGCCAGATTTTTAGACCTCCGGTTCAATTAACATTTTGATCTGACCATAGACCACTGCTGGTTTGCTTTTAAAACGGTTGGTTTAACCCCTTATCACACATAGAGTTGCCTATAGGCAACTCAGCGCAGTTTTTTGAAAATTCAGTTGCAATTATTTTTTCCACCTGTGTGCCAGCACGCTTTCCAAAGAAAACTTCAATGATATCAGTAGCTTCTATGGACCAAATTACAGGAAGCGCAAGAAGCAATTTCCCAAATTGTGCCTGACTTGTTGAATTATATTTATATTTTAGCGATTGACAAGCCAGTTGTTCTGTTGCCGACTTATCGAAAACTGCAGCAGAAGCCGATGATGGCGGCTGTATGCCTCGTGGATATTTGACGGTGGACGTTTGAAGCTGGCTAAATGTAAACGAACTTGTTTGATTAGAAGATGACGACTTAATCACAGGTACGTCGTTTATTCGAAAAGGGACCATCGACGCCGGATGATGTGTTATTGAGTAGCTTTCGCATGCCGCCAGCGGATGCTCAGAAAGCGGTAAATGATGATATGAGACGGTCTGTTGATTGGATAATTCTTTGATTGTGTTTTCTTGAAGATTGGATAATGTGGAGTTTGAGATTTTAGATTCGAGAGTGCCTGAAACACACAAAAATGTCAGAGTCTGTATACAAATGATGGCCAATATTACTTTTAAGGCCGTATAAAAGCAGCTTAAGCGTATTCCTAAGCGTAAACCTAAGCCTAAGCGTTGTAAAAACGCGTTCCTAAGCCTAAGAGTTATAAAAGCGTGTGCCTAAGCCTAAGCTTAAGTCAAAGCGAAAAAATGTAGTCTAGAATGTAAGTCTACTCTTTTACAGACCCACCACAAACCGAGACGGCCATAAAAGTAACATGGACCCAAATAATCATTATGGTAACGTATTTTGCTCTTTTGTTAAATCAGAATGAAAGCTTTTGGTATTAATGCAATCACAACAACCAACAACACTCTTGTAGTGGGCTTTAACTGACAGCCGGTACTGTATTAACTGTGAACCCAGGATTGATAAGAACCCGAACAGCAATTTGTAGTCTACCGCTGATGTTAAGTGCCTTTCATCCGAGAGACATTATATAATTCAAATCTTAGCTCGAAATTCAATATCAGAGACGAAATTGAAATAATTTATGCGAAAAAAGGTAATTTTAAAACAACTTGATTTGAAATCACAGACCTGGATTGTAAAGAGTAATCAGTTTCAACGTATTCAGTTCGCTTGATTCCAACGACTGAAGATACAACAGACATTGCTGAATGTGTTTCACTTGATGGCTTGTATCATGGCATTCGCCATCGTTGGGTGTTGTGGCGATATTTGTACCGGTTGCATTAAATTGACTCCAAGTTTCGAAAAATTTTCCCACCTCGCCGCAGTCTGAAGCATGTGCGTCTAAAGCGTAAACTTAGCTATCAGAGGCGTAGTCAGGATATGATTTTGTAGGACATAATCTTATAAGATTTTTTGCAAGCGGGCGAGAAAGTTTTTTTGGACTCTGATTATCCTAACGCAGGGTTCACTATATAACTGAGGCAGCCAGGAACACGCTTTGTCCCTATTACCCGTTAGGTACAATAGATGGTCGTGTTGGCTGCACGTTAATTATTGACCGATTAACCTCCACGCTCGCAGATGTGCAGTGTGTACAAAAGCTCGTATGTTACGTGATACTGCGGGACATTTATGCGAATATCAAATGTTCGGCCCGTGTAAAGATCAGGGGCGGGACGTTTTTCTGTGGGACTACAAAAGAAATAAGCTTAAGCTTTCGACTAATTTTTTGCTTGGCTTAAGCTAGCTTAGGCTTAGGCTTAGGAATTTGGTTATAATACTGTTGCGCCCCTGTTCTTTACATCGGCTTTCAAACAGCAGTTGTACCGAGGTTCACACAGCAAAATCGCTCAGAATTTGCGGGATAATTTGCAGATTCAAAATAGAATTTTAGTATTATATGATATGCAACATGACAATTGGGTTAAGCTCGTATTATGTTTCCGGTCTGTTACTTGAACAATGCTGCAAACATATAAAGTACGATATTCGCAGACAGTATGTACAATATTATAAGTGCAAAAAGTAAGCTAGGTACACCTGATAATGGCAGGCAACTACGAACTTATATTTAATATGATATGGGTTTATAAGCAGGCATTATGTTACACACTATTCTAATAGGTACAAAATAGGTCCCAAACTGCCCCGGTTATAACATGAATCCCGCATACAGCATTGACCCGAATAAAGGGGGGACTGATATTTATTTGGCCTCTCCAGAGGGTACCCCCCTTGTTATTCGGTTACGGGCTGTTATTTATTTTTAACCCATGGTCCGCCGCCCTTCGTTACTGATATATATCCGGTACTGCAATTATCCGTTGAATTAAACGTTTATTTGTCTTGAGTTAATAGCTTTATCGATAATACAAGGTTATACTTAGGAATGTATTTTCAAAATTTAAGTACGCTTTAAAGTTTCGAACTCAAATTATATGGTCCTGGAGTCATTTATAGACTCTAATTAGGGTTTAGGGACTCTATCCGCTTACGGACTCTTATTAGGGATGCGGACTTCTATTGATTGGAACTCAAAATGGGGACCCCCTCTTATTACCCCCCTCTTATTCGGGTCAATACAGTACCTGCAATCGAAAAAGGGGGTTTTTTGTTTTCCACCCTCACTGGCGTCCCCCCCAAATTGTCTGATTTTGAAAATTTTTGCATGTATGAAATTCTCGTGTTGATTTGTCGTCAACACGAGTTATTGTGATTTGAATAGCGGGAATGTCGACAAAATAAGAATGTTACATGACATTCGCTTACAACCCATTGCTCTCAATTGATCATTTTATACAAGTAGCCATGTCATATAGATACCACGAAACATTTATGCGAATATCATATAATACTCCACAATTCTAGTAAATATCACATTATATACAGAACAATGTAGTGTGTGCAGGCTAATAAAATAGAAAACTAAGTAGAAAATGGTTTCTAACACTTGACTATCACCTAAGTTTTCCTTTCCGCGGTAATTTTCCCTAAATGTATATCTATTAAATACAAAATTTTCAAATTTCGAATTCTAGTATCATACGATTCATTGGAAAACATATCATATGATACTCGCAGACACGTAGAATATCACATGACATTGCAATACAAACTTTGACTGTCACATCAGGATAGCAGACAACTCAAATTTCTCGAATTTGACAACGGTTTAACGTACAGACAGAACGTTGCCCACTATTGTAACAATTGAAAACGTGGCCTTACGCTCCGGGCTTTCTCAGTTACAACGTGAACCCCGCATTACCTCCGCCGATTATTTCACACTCAAATTTGTGTTCTCATAAACCAATTTTTAAGGCCCCAAGAGTCAAATAGTGTTTAAATTTCAAAGACCCGAAACCATGTACAGAGTTTGCTAAATGGATTGCTTACATGTTCAATCTTTGAAACCAAGTATATATTTTTCTTGACTCTCTTCGAATAGGCTTTTCCGGACTACACAAACTGAGTCAAAATTCGCCTCCGCCAGAGTCAAATTCGATTCACCGAGCGATTGATTGAGTCGAATTTGACTCTGGCGGAGTCGAATTTTGACTCAGATTGTGTAGTCCGGAAAAGCCTATTTCGGAGGAAGTCATTTTGACTCACCAGTTTTTGATGTGTATACATCTTATATCCCAAAGATAAACATTAAATGCCTCTCATATGACCGCCGCTGATTAACGCCTCAGATTCAAATCGGACAAAATTGAATAGTAATAGGCGAGACGGTTAACTTCGAAATTTCATTGGCTAATGTTTTCTTTGTATCGTCAGCAAATATTTAGACTTACCGATATATTCAAGTAGCGACAACACAAACAATTGATGCCATGTGCCTTTGATCAAACCTAATTGTTCTTCTCGGCTCAAACCCGGATGTTTCGTTCCAGTTAATGCGTTTCTACAAGTCTTATCCTTAGCTTTATCCTCCAGAACGATCGCGTCTAAAATAGGCATCGCCCAGCTAATAATTGTTTTCAATATTGGTTCAGAATGTTCAAAATTAAAATTGGTAACTTTGAATTTAAACTGGTCGCTAGGACCAGTTAGTGATTCTACTGAAAACGATGACGTTTTTAACTGGTGCTCTGGTATTTCCTGTGTTGTCTCAGCGGTCGACTTGCCATTTTCGTTTTCCGCTCCGCCACAGATTGCTTGTGATGATTGCGACATTTCCGAGTTTGACCCTAAACCATTGTTTAACTGAATTTTCTTTGATGTTTCCGCTTGACGACTACACATGGCAACAAATTTGACCGAATTTTGACCAGATATAACCTTGGTTGAACCAGTTGTTGACGATGGAGTCCAGGCGAATTCTAATTCACTTTGTTCGGTTGAGTTTGGCGAGCCTGAGGTCGGCTTGAATTCACCACGAACGTTTTGTGATTCTACCCAATCAGCGGCGAGCACTCTTGATGATGTCATTGAAGTTTCGGGCAGCGATTGGTCAGTACTGTCACTGTTAGTTGAATTAGCCATACAATTGATCTGGTCGTCTTGAATTGCGGCTTCGCTGTCAGCAATAAACGAACGTACGTCGGCATACTTGTGATTGAAAACGCGATGATGCTTTGTAAACGCCGAGTTAATCTGAGATGCGTGGGCCCAAAATAGAGGATTTGCAAGCAGGCTTGGAATCACAGGTGGCAACGTGAGTGAATTAGCTAAGAAATCTGTGTACGGATTTAACGATCGTGAACTTGTGGCTATTGAGGTTGCCCAAGCTGCGGCTGGAATTAACAGACCTGGGTGTAAGCATTGAAGCCCGGAGTACGGTAGAGGGCACGTGGGCCATTGAGAAGTCGCAGATACGCCCGTGAGAACGGCATCTGCAGGTCTTGATTCGGTTTGGGCTTGGATGCTGAGATTTAAAGGCAGTGGATGGAGTTCAGGTTTTGTTGATGGAACTAAAATTGATGTAGAGGTATTAAGCGTGGAACTACTCGGTTTAGGGAGCGATTTATGCGGTGTCTTCGACTGTCGCTGTAGGTGGTGTTGTTGTTGTTGTTGTTGTTGCGGCTGTTGTTGCTGTTGTTGTTGCTGTTGTGATGTCGCATTGTGATCCTTTGAGTGCTGAATACGCGGGGCGCGTTCGTGTTGAACGGCTTAAATTTAAATTTTAATACCAAATAAAAAATAAAGTCCCATTCATACGGGCAAGCTTTTGTTGTCAGAACTCGCAAGCTGCAACTTGCACATGCTAAGTGGTTGCTACATACTTTAGATGTAAAAACTTGCAGTTGCAAATTGAAACTGCGAGTTCTCGTTGCAAAAACTATGACAAGTATGAACGGGGCTTCAGATTTTGGAATTTGTATCATAAAATTTGCGAAAGTTTAGCGAATTTTCGTTGTTAACTTAACTTGTCCTGTGAGGACGGCTAATATTAACTGTATTTTACTGTTAGCGGTGTGTCAATAATAGCTCAAAAACCAATATTGAAAACAATCTTTCGAAGCCAAACCCTTACCAATTTAGGTTCCTCAAGAACGGTAGCATTTGCGTGGAATTCCATTCTTCCGCAGAACATCAATTTAGTAGCCTTAGACTTGAACCTAATCTTTTAGCTTAGACTTAGGCCACTTAGGCCAACGCTTCGGGAAAAGGCTTACTGTAATGGTAGCAGGCAATTGGTACCTAAATTTAACACCGGCCTGAATCAGTGGCTTATCGAGAAATCGTCATAGGTATGCAAACCTTTGAAGTGCAGTAAACTAATGTAATGGGATGACAGTACTGAATCCAAAATTGAAAGCAACCGTGATTCTCAGTACCGTTCTTTCGGTACGTTACATTGCCGTGGAAAGCACCCTACAAAGCCCCTCCGTCGGGGTTACAGAACCCAGGGTGCCAGTTGGTCCATTTTTACTCGAGTCAAAATTGCGTTTTTTCGCCATTTTCAACTCGCTTGTGCTGATAATTTATGCGTTTCGCGCAAGAGGATATACCTTCCATCTTACTTTCGTGAAAATACTCTTAAACTACGTTGCAAAAAATTGTGAGTAGAGTCAAACGTGCGACTTAGTGAGTCGAATTTGACTCTGGCGAAGTCAAATTTGACTCAGTTTGTGTAGTCCGGAAAAGCCTATTTCGGAGAGAGGCAATTTGACTGACCATTTTTTTGCATTGTAGACAATGATATAGTTGTTAGATTAGAGAACATTTTTTCAAATAAACTGTTGTGTCCTTCAAGGCCGGCTGTGCATTACTCGTGACAAAACGTATGCTAATTGGGGGCTAAATTTACATTTTGTGGGCACATATTTCGGGTTTTGATAACAAAATTGCTAATGCACGATGGCGCCGTGTGAAAATATGAAATTTGTCAGAAGTGATTTTTTCTGGTTTGGACGGGCTTGAACCACCTAATCCCCCCAGCAGACCCTGGTACGCACCATGTCCAGGTAAACATGAACAAGGGTGTTAGTATTACAGGATACGGTGCAATGTCTGCAACAACCCTATTGTGCTGATTTCCATTCAAGCTTCATTCGCTTGCGAAATTTTTTTAACCTCATCTGTCTTAAACATTTGGCTCATGGTGCCTATACCAAAATGTTGCATTCCTTATTATTTCCTCTCTTCTGTAAAAACACTCTACTTAAAATACTATAGTTATATTTTACTAACTTTTTAAGTAGAACAGTACTAAACAGAGAGTAAATCTTTGCTAAAATAATGTAAATAAGTAAAACTACTGCTGTCATTTCCTGATTAATTAAGGAAATGTAAAGCTAAAAATTTTGTGTTTGCTTAAAATTAAGTAAAACGTTGCCAACCACCATAGTAAGTAAAACCGACAGTTAATTCGATAACAGTTTTATTTAATTTTAAGTATATTTTTAGCCAAGTCCGCATTAGGGTTTACTGCTGACTTCCTGTATGACACCACTTAAAAAATAATGGTTTCCTCGTCCCTGCTCAGGTCCGTGTCATTCGTTGGCCCATAAAGATCAGGGGCGGAACGTTTTTCTGCGGTACTTACTAGAATACAGTAAGCTTAAGGTTTAGACTAATTTTTTGCATAGCTTAGGCTTAGGCTTAGGCTAAGGATTACGAATATGCTCACTCTTACGTTTAGGTTTAGGTTTAGGCTTAGGAATATGCTCATTCTTACACTTACTCCTAGGCTTACGCTTAGGCTTAGGCTTAGGAACATGCTCATTCTTACGCTTAGGTTTAGGCTTAGGCTTAGGCTAAAGCTGAGAAATATGGTCATTGTTGTTATGCTTAGGCATAGGCTTAGGCTTTAGGAATATGCTCATTCTTACGCTTAGGTTTAAGTTAGGCTTACGAATATGCTTTCTTACACTTAGGTTTATGCTTAAGCTCTTAGGCTTAGGCACATGTTTATAATACTGTTCCGCCCCTGTTCTTTACATTGGCCCATTCGTTTACCATTACGGTTCATATTGACTTCGAGACACTTTTGAAATCGACAAGCTTGACACTGATTCCGTCGAGCGACGTCAACAACGCATCGAGTTTCTTCTTTGCAATGATACTCCAAGTTTCGTCTGATGGAACGTTTAAAAAATCCACGACACCCATCGCAACTGGGCACTCCATAATGTTTGCCAGACGCTTTGTCGCCACAGACACGACAGAGTACCTCAAATTGTATCTCAGGGGCGGATCGCAACGGTGGCCAGTGCGACCGTGGGAACAGGGTCAGTGCTTTCTACGGACGCGTGAGAACTTTTTAAAAATACAATTTTTTTTGAATATATTATATTTCTTCTATAGTTTTGTGATTAATCCTATTTTTCGACGCGCAAAACAAGTTGGCATCCGGCCCGATTGGGTTATTATGATGCGCCCCAAAATTTCGTCGAGTAATAGCTGCCATTATTGGATGATGTACGGTTTGGCCAATGTCAAGGCGTAATATTTGAATAAGCCTAAGCCAAAGCCTCAACGTAAACGAAATATCGTAATCTAATCCTGACTGGATACCCAGTGAAAGCAGACATGTGCTGGGGCCTGAACAAAAATACTTTTTGTGAGATGAAATTTTGAAAATGAATATTTCTAAAATTAAAATAACAGTTTCAGAAGCAAGCGTACATATTTCAACACAATAATTACATACTTTAATTGTTTTGCCTACACCGTTTTTGGGCCTGAAATAGCATAACTATTTACGAATTAACAGGGTATAAACGGATAATAAAAATAACGCAAACGGAAACAGATAGTGATCAAAATAACGGAAAAGGAACCGGAAACCGAAAACAGATATTAAAGTATAAAACTTTGAAAAATGTTTTGTTTTCTGCCAACACAATCGAAGCGTGCATAAATTCCCCGGTGCTTCAAAGATTTCAAAAGAAAAAACGCTGGATGCATCGAACTTTTTAAAATTTTGCATAAATTTCGCAAATCTTATTTCGGAACGAACAATTGCAGCGTATCTGTAACAAAAAATGAGCAATATATACGTGATTTAACGTAAAAATAACGTAATTTCTGTGATTTCCATAACAGAAACGAAAACGGAAACGAATATCGATTTTTACCGCAAACGGAAACGGATATCCGGTTACACCCTGCCGCTAATAATGTACCTCTAAAAATCAGGCCGCGGTGCGCTTTAATTTTTTTTCTTTGTCCCAAAATTAAATCGTACGTTTAAATCTTATGTACCTAAACCTTTCATACCTCTGGTTTCTTTGACATACCCGAACCAGTTGCCATTCCAATTGACCCAATAGATCTTTGATGCGCTGTGGGTAGTTGAACAATGCGTCCAATGCCTGAAATATTTGAAATACACGGCAAAAAATGGTGAATCAAATTGACTCCCTCCGAAATAGGCTCTACAGTACTACACAAACAGAGTCAAATTCGACTCCGCCAGAGTCAAACGTGCGACTAAGTGAATCGAATTTGACTCTGGCGGAGTCTAATTTGACTCAATTTGTGTAGTCCCGTAGAGCCTATTTCAAAGGGAGTCAATTTGACTTACCATTTTTTGCAGTGTATTTAAGTTTAATTAAAATTTGTAAAATGCGTGCAATTTGTAGGAAAAATTTACTGCTTTTGCCAGCGTCGTTGAATAAAAAAATCTGTTGCGGATTTTTACAGTCAGGACAACATACCGGTTAATCCATCACTTCTGGATACTTAATAGCCACATTAATGTTTATAATCAACCCACTGCATCGTGTCATATTAACTCAAAGCCAGGGGATTTGGAGGCTGAGCTTTCCAATAGTTTTCGTTCAGAAGTACTTTGTAGAGTACAGTGCAAAACATGGTGAGTCAAATTGACTCTCTCCGAAATAGGCTCTACAGAACTACCCAAACTGAGTCAAATTCAACTCCGCCAATGTCAAATTCGACTCACTGAGTCGCACGTTTGACTCTGGCTGAGTCGAATTTGACTGACAGTTTGTATAGTCCCGTAGGGCCTATTTCGGACGAAGTCAATTTGACTCACCATTTTTTGCAGTGTAGGACTAGTGAAAATTTCAAGATCGTATCACAAATCTGAAATCAGTAGCGGGGGATATAAAAAATTTTCTATGGCACGCAATATATACATATGTACAGGGTTGTTGGCCGGAAAAAAATTACGGGGAAAAATCGTTTTTTCGTTTTTTTCCATTTTTTCCAAGGGGGGTGGAAAAATGAAAAAAATGGAAAAAATTAAACGATTCTTAAACATAATTTGCAACTTAATATGCTATAAAATAACGTTTTTAGATGACTTGTAACTAATTTTCATGCAACACAACAGTGACCGTGTGAATATGTCATCCAGGACACATTATATGTCGAAAAAGAGCGAAAATTGCAGCATTTGAACATATAGATGGATTTCAGAATTGAAAATTTGCCACGAGATTCAATGTAAAACTACATATGCAACTTGTTCGGTTCACTCACCACGTTTCGTCGACACTGGGGTCAAAGTTAAGGTGCTCAAAATTGAAAGATTGCTTTTACCCTATGATTTAACACATGAATACGTCTAGCATCAGCCTCACTTTGCTGGCGAGGTTGAAGCAATTGAGAGGCTTTGATGTCAGAAAATACCCAAAAGTATTTTGAAATTTAATATATACTTAAAAAAACAAGCGTGACTTGTTTAGCTCGCTCCACTCATGAGTTTGTAATGTTCTGATGAGGATGACCTCCGATTATATCATGCCGCAACATAAATTTTTAAAAAATTCGAATTTTAAGGTCCCAAATTCCTCCACAGACTCGAAATATTTTTGCCGAAAATTTATACAAATTATATATACCATTTGACAC
The DNA here is from genome assembly GCA_030248215.1 of Enoplolaimus lenunculus. Lineage (NCBI taxonomy): Eukaryota > Metazoa > Nematoda > Enoplea > Enoplida > Thoracostomopsidae > Enoplolaimus > Enoplolaimus lenunculus. The sequence continues at coordinate 144,163 of JASANG010000555.1, forward strand.
AGGTTGCGGAGCTAAGACGAATATTGTTAAATGTTTCCCAATCAGGCGTCTGCCTAACGAGTCACTGATATATAATTTGTCCAACTTATGGAAAAAAAATATTTTTTGGGTCCCAGGAGGTTGAACATGTGGCTTTAAAAATCGAATTTTTCAAAAATTCCGATTTGGCATGGAACGATCAGAGGATGTCCTCAGAAGTTTAAATATGCAAAAACTTTCAAAATGCAAGAATTTTCGGGCAAACGACGGCTCAGGGTGGGCTAACCGATCACTCAGACAAAGAATGATTTTTTTCCATTTCTCCGAAAAAATGGAAAAAAATTCATTTTTTCCGGTCATAATTTTTTCCGGAAAAACAACAACCCTGCATATGTACATATATACGTATATTAATAAATTGTGAAAAAATCACAAGCGAAGCGATAAGACGTAAATTTTAAAACCGTCCAATGAGTCCCTGCTGAGGAACCATTTTGTCCGTGGGGGTCCGCTTTAAAGTCACAACTGCTAAAGTTGATCATTTGGCTAAAAGACAAACCTGAAGATGCATTTAGTTGTCGGCAATTTTGATGAGTGACATTTCCATATCGGGTACGTATTGGCCCAACGATGGAACCTTGTGATGACGTGGAACTCGAATTATCTGACATTTAAATTATTAGTTATACTGTATACAAATTAATTTGCATAAAATATCCTAGAGGTTATACTCAGAGCCGTGATTTTTTGGGTGGTTATGGCTGCAACGCCCTTCAGCTTCTACAATACCATGACCACACTGTAAAAAATGGTGAGTCAAATTGACTCTCTCCGAAATAGGATTTTCGGGACTACAAAAACTGAGTCGAAATTCGACTCCGCTAGAGTCAAATTCGATTCACTTCAGTGAGTCGAATTTGACTCTAGCGGAGTCGAATTTGACTGTGTAGTCCCGAAAAGCCTATTTCGGAGAGAGTCAATTTGACTCACGATTTTAAGCGATCGAGAAGTCAAACGCAATTTTAGACCTAAACCTTAATACATGATGCTGTTCGATACCTATTGAGGAGGCAGAAGCCAAGACCCCACCCTTGGATCCACCAGTACCCTGCTGGCATCCATGTCAATTAGTTTCCCAAACTTCACAAACGCTATATCTTCCTTTGGCACCCTAGTCAAACTACTACAGTAACCCAAAATGTTCGCGACCTTTCATAGTCGTTGCCATTTCTCGCAGAAATTTACTCAACGACTCCACCCATGTGAGAGAGAGAGACAGTTTGCTCAGTAAGAGTTAATGGGGTAAAAGAGCGATCATTTGATACTTTTGTGTTTCGTTTGAGCTTTTCCTCTCGAGGCAACTGCATTTTAACCCTTATACCACACGGCTAATGCTGTAAACACAGACCCGGGTAATGTCAGACCTCGTATAAGGGCGATGCGGTGTTACTGAACAATTTGAATGGGGCTGTCACCTGAATACAAGCGACAAAAATAGTGCGTCTTAAGACAAAATTAGCAAACCATTAATGATAATTCAATGATGCAATGTTTTTAGCGTCAGTAGCAAATTTGGGCTTGGACCCGTAGGCCGCTATGCCCTTGCTACCCTGTACGCGTCTGCGAACGCTGTGTGTGTGCCTTTTGAGGGCATAGTGGAACTGATACCATGCCGCTAATGATATTTAAACTGTGTGGCTAGAAAATTTCACTGAGACCGCATATATCTCGGGCCATTATTATACTGTCAGACTTATAGATGCGTTTATAACTTAAAGATGTATTCATTCTCTGTTCAAAGTCTAAAAAGTTTGAGTTTTTCAGTTTGACACAAGGTTGTGTGAACTAATTGAACACGGAAAGTATTTCTTACGAGTTTAAGTTGAACTGAAAGTATGAATGTTGAGTGAAGGTTGAAAAAAGGACCCATGTAAAGATCAGGGTCGGAACGTTTTACTGTGCGACTAGAAAAGTGTAAGCTTAAGTTTTAAACTGAATTTTTTACTTGGCTTAGGCGTAGGCTTAGGTTTAGGCTTAGGAATACGCTCATTCTTACGCTTAGGCTTAGGCTTAGGAATATGCTTTAATACTGTTTCGCCCCTGTTCTTTTACATTGGCCAAAAAAAGTATCGCCGGAATTGAGAAATTGCAAAATTGGTGCTGAAATTTGAATCAAAACATTTATAAATGTGAAAACATTAATAAGTTTCAAATATTATGATTTAAGAAACGAAAGTGCTGAATTTTGACGGATTTACTTTTCTATAAACGTGACGTAGCGACTTTGAAATACCTAAATTAGTCGTTAAAATCTGTTGATATTAAAATTTTTGTAGAATACCAAGCGAAATATTTAAATATTTGTACGAGTTTCAAAATGAATATACATAATTCAAATGTTATAATTTCAACTAAAATAGGCTTTTATAAAGTCTAAACGGCTTATTTTCAATTTTTTCAGAATGGG